>ML103046.1:10027-27902 GCA_003697995.1 Taxidea taxus jeffersonii
CAGATTTTATTTATTTATTTGACAGACAGAGATCACAAGCAGGCTCCTGGCTGAGCAGAGAGCCCAATGCGGGGCTCGATCCCAGGACCCTGGGATCATGACCTGAGCCGAAGGCAGAGGCTTTAACCCACTGAGCCACCCAGGTGCCCCAAGATTTTCTTTATTTGATGCAGAGAGAGAGCACAAGTAGGCAGAGGGAGAGGCGGAAGCAGGCTCCCTGCTGAGCAGAGAACCCGATGCAGAACTCTATCCCAGGACCCTGGGATCATGACCTGAGCCGAAGGCAGAGGCTTTAACCCACTGAGCCACCCAGGTGCCCCAAGATTTTCTTTATTTGATGCAGAGAGAGAGCACAAGTAGGCAGAGGGAGAGGGAGAAGCAGACTCCCCACGGAGCAGGGAGCCCGATGAGGGCCTCCATCCTAGGACCCTCACATCATGACCTGAGTGGAAGGCAGACGCTTAACCGACTGAGCCACCCAGGTGCCCCTTCTTTGCTCTCATCTTACAGATGAGTGGAAATCAAGGCAAGAGAGGGGACCACCCTAAGGCAACACCTCTGTTGGCCACCAAGCTGGGACTCTGGCCCTCTTGTTCTTTCAACTCTTGGTGACTGGAAATCTTTCATTATTCTGGCCCTCTTGTTCTTTCAACTCTTGGTGACTGGAAATCTTTCATTATTCTGGCCCTCTTATTATTCTGGCCCTCTTGTTCTTTCAACTCTTGGTGACTGGAAATCTTTCATTGTCTGGGTTTCCTTCTCTGCCTTTGGAAAGCTAAGGGACCTAACAGAATTGTTCGCATGCTCAGGATTAGCTTTCAGAATGAAAACATTGGAGAGCAAAGTGGATTTGCAGCCTACAGACCCTCCTTCCAGCCCACGCGGCCTCCCTGCACCTCCTTGGGCCTGGGGGTTGCAAAGGCAGCACAGGGTGAGGGGCGAATTCCAGCTGACTCCCTGCAAGTGGGTGACGGCTGAAAAGGTCTGAAGGGCACTGCTCCCACTTGATAGTCCGGTGTCAGCTCTGCTGCGGGGTATCTTAGAACACCTTGAGCAAGTCAAGGTGCACCTCTCTTTCCTCATGTATAAAAAAAGAGATTATGTCTCAGCTCCCTTGCTGATAATCCAAAAGGGACTTGCTTAAGGACAACAGTGACGTATTATAGGCATTTAAAAAAAAAAAAAGAACCTTTTTATTATGAAAAACTTCAAACCACATTTAATGTCAACCAAATGATATAATGAACCCCCACGGATGCTCAGTCTGTCATTAACTTTTCTGTCTCTTGTTTCATCTGTACCTCCAGCCCCTCCCACTTGGTTACTTTGTATAGTTCTTTTCCTGGGTGAAATTTACAAACACAGACATGCAGAAGGTTTAACTGTGTAACATTGACAAATAGATTTGTCCATGTAAACTATACCTCTATGCCAATATAGAATATTTGCACCTTTCTGGAAAGTTCTCTCCTGTCCAGCATGGGCAAATAAATAACTGAACTTACAAAACAAACATGGATGTGAGTTTAGCACTCTGAGGGGTAGCACCTGCTGTCTTCTGGCTGGCTAGGTTACAGTAGGATCTGCTGTCTTTTTTTTTTTTTTTTAAAGATTTTATTTATTTATTTGACAGAGATTACAAGTAGGCAGAGAGGCAGGCAGATAGAGAGAGAGAGAGAGGAGGAAGCAGGCTCCCTGCTGAGCAGAGAGCCCAATGCAGGGCTCTATCCCAGGACCCTGGGATCATGACCTGAGCCGAAGGCAGAGGCTTTAACCCACTGAGCCACCCAGGTGCCCCCGGATCTGCTGTCTTAAGCTCTTCTTCCCCTCCCTGCTTCTGTGCACCCCTGCCATCCTGTGTGCCCCTAGAAGTGATGGCCTAGCTACAAATTCGTAGAAGGAATGTTTTGGGGCGCCTGGCTGGCTCTGTCAGAGGAGCATGTGACTCTTGATCTCAGGATTGTGAGTTCGAGGCCCATGTTTATTTTAACTAAAAAGAAATATGTAAACTTAAAAAAAAAAGAAGAAGCTCTCTTTTGTTTTTCTGAAATACTTATTCTCCAGGTTTTTTTTTTTTGTTCCGCTCCGTTTTTCTTTCCCATGACTGCTTGCTCATCACGTGGCTATCTCCCTTTGGAGCATTCTCGCTTTTCCATGTTCGGCCCATCCTCTCAGAGTTCACTGTCCTTTGTTTTGGACGGTTTATACCCTGGACACTAGATTAAGAGCTGTAACCCTAGGGTACCCTGATCAAGGCCAGGCACTTGTTCAACAGTGAGGGAGGGAGGAGGTGAATGCAAAGGACACGCTCTAGCTAAGGAACCCCAACCTGTCAGCTTTGCCATTTCTGGACCACATCTCTCTCTCTCTCCACACTGAGCAAGAAGCTATTTATCTGCCCCTTTGGAAGCCCCAGGATGTGAAAGGAAGGAGGCTGATTTACTGGCAAAATGCGACCCAGAGGACCATTCTCCCCCTACCCCCATCATTAAAAAAAAAAAGAAGAAGAAGAAAACAACAGAGAGAAGCTGGGCTATCAGGGATACTTCCTGTTTTCCTCTCTTGAAAGCATCCTGGATAGATGAAACAGGGATCAAAGGGACCGTCTGCCTCTGGGGCTTCGGGACTGGTAGAATGGCTTTTAACCCTCTGCTGCCTCCTATACCTTCTATTTCCTGGGTAGATTTAACTTCTTGAGGGCAGGGGCCTTGCATTCATTCATTCATCAAACATTACTGGACTCCATTCAACGCCAGGCTTTGTTTGAGGACCTGGGGGTACAGGGATGAATATGACACAGTCCCGGGCCTCATTCATCAGACAGCAAATGACCGCCAGTGCGGACATGATGAAACGATTTCTCTGGGTTCTGCCCTCGATTACATGCTTTTTTCTGCCCTCGATTACATGCTTTTTTCACGCATTCAATCCTCCAGACAAGCTTGCGGGACTTTATTATGCCCATTTTACAGATAAGGAGAACAAGTCTTTTTTTTTTTCAAGATTTTATTTATTTATTTGACAGACAGAGATCACAAGTAGGCAGAGAGGCAGACAGAGAGAGAGAGAGAGAAGCAGGCTCCCCGCTGAGCAGAGATCCCGATGTGGGGCTCTATCCCAGGACCCCGAGATCATGACCTGAGCCGAAGGCAGAGGCTTAACCCACTGAGCCACCCAGGTGCCCAAGGAGAGCAAGTCTTATGAAAGTTAAATAACCTGTCTCTGGGAGCTGCCAAGGCTGGGGTTAGAGTTCAGTGGTCTGACAGCCGCAACCTGCCTTCTTAGCTGCCTCCATGTCAGAAAGGCGGAAGTGACTCACTGCAGTAATTGTTACAAATGCAGTTTATTGCTGGGCTTGGTCAAGCAGCTTCTGATGACCAGGTGTGTTTTGCATCCCACTTAGGCACCGAACTGGACTAGAATGGAGGTGAGCTGCTTTGTAGCTCCGGAAGACCAGAAGCAAAGCCGAGAAACTAAGAGGTCCCATTTGGCCCTGTCCAGGAGACAAAGAGCGTTGCAGGTTCTTTTTGCCATTTCTGGAACAGATATTTTTTTTTTTTTCTTTTTTTGTGGGGGGAGGGACATTTTCGAGGAAAACTTGAGAAAACCTTCTGTCCTCACTTACATCCTTGGGCAGAAGTTTGTTTTGCTCCCCCATTTCTGGGGAGGAGCTGAGGCTCAGACTGGTTAGTTAGCACACCTCAAATCACACAGCTAGACAGCACCGGGGTTTGATCCTAGGTTTGACTAACTCCTAAACCTAACACTTTAATCATACTTGTCTCCCCCATGCTGAAACTTGGCAGTGGGAGGAAGGAAATCCCTTCCTGCTGAGCTTCCTGACACACTGTTAAGTGGCAGGTGAGGGTACCAAGTAACCTTGAGATCTGTCGGTGAGGGACATTGGCACACAAGGATCTTCAGGTGCTTCCGATCTGCAATTCTATCCCTTTAAGACCCAGAGCTCCCATGCCAAGGCCGGTCCACGATCCTCCTCTGAGATTTCCAGGGTGGGGAAACTGGATTGAACGCGCTGACATACAACAAGGGAAAAAAAAGACCTCAGCATTTTTGCCTCGCCTCGGTGGCTCCTGCCTTTCCCCCCACCCTCCCTCTTTCATTTATTTATTACTCTGCTACTCCCTGGCCAGGCTGCTGTGTCAACACTGATAAAAGCAAATCTCCCCACAAACAGGTGCAGCCAGAGCTGCCCCTTGGACAGCTGCCAGGGAATGTGATCGCTCAGCTGAGGTGACCTGCCCCTGCCCAACCCCCTTCTCGGGTTCCAGCCCAGGGCATGTGTCCTTGGGCAGTTACTGTCTGTGTGCTCAGAGCCTGGTATCTCCGTTGGCATCACAGACTCAAGATAGCAGATGTGGTTGGGGTTGGTGTGGGTCTGTGCAGGATAGTGGAGGGGGGTGTCCTCCCGGAGTATCTTATTTATTTTCCCTTTCAGTTTCTTCTGAAATGCAGACACTACTGTGCCACCAAGTTCCTTCTGCAAGTTTCTGAAATTATTTCCCAGGAATATCACTGCCTGATTTTTCTAGGTAACAAATGTTTTTTCCAGGCCTGCCCATTTCCGAATTCACACATAGGCTTGCAGTGTAATGATCCAAATGACATGATCTGAGTACCCTCTGGGGCTTCCTTTGCTGGGTGGGTGGGGGGTCACTTAAATAAATATGTGGTGAGCCAACCCTGTTATCCAGAGGCATTTTTGACGCTACCAAGCCATGTGACTTTGACTTTTGTAAAAGATGATATTTCATCCTTCCCCCCTCCTCCCCCGTTTCTGCGTTTGGTCCCCAAGCATCATTTCCCCACTTCCCTAGGGCACCAGCCTTTCCGGAAATGCCCTAGCTCCGCAGGCAGCCTCTACCTCCCCGACGCCGAGGCAGGGAGGGCACCCGCACTGGGCTGGGCCCAGGGCTGGGGCTAGGGCCCGCCGCAGCTGCCCAGCCGCTCGCCCCCCTCCACCAAGCAGCGCGAGGCTCCGGGGAGGGGAGGAGGTTGCTATGCAAATGCGCCGCAGCCGGCGGCCCCCTTTACCCAGGGGCCCTCTGGTTGCCAAAACAGACCATTCCCCTGAACAGTCGCCTAGAAACGGGCGCTGTCATAGCAGCCTCTGTGTGGCAGTGAGCCAGCAGCGCTGCCAGGAGGAGCTGGGTCAGGGTGTTCAGACCTCCTCGGCACCCCCTGCCAGCCCGTCTCCACCTCAGGGAGGGGAGTGGTGGCTTGGGCCCCTCCTTGGAGCAGGGGAGGGCACTAATTGGATTGGAACACTCCAGAAACACATCAGCGGCTCCTCCCTGGGGGAAAGGAGTGTGAGGGGAAGGCTTCAGACTGTCTTCGTGATGGGTCTCAGCCACTTCCTCCTTGCAGCCTCGCCCGGACTTGGTCCCCACCAGCTTCTGCCCACCCAGCACCTTCCTGGGTCACCACAGCCAGGTCCCGGGTGGAGGGGAGGGGGCAGAGGACAACCAGATAACCACCGGAACATTCAGCCATGAGGAGGAAGGGTTCATGATGTTATAGCAATTCATGGAAGTTACAGGGTCTGACCTGCTTGGAGGAGTTAGGGGAGAATGCCCATCAGCGGTGGCTCCCAGACCCCTTCATCCCTCAGCCTCTCTTCCTCTCCTCTCTCCTCTCCCTCACCTCCTCTCACTCAGCCTGTGAGGCCTGGCCATCCCCACGCCCTGGGAGCTGGGAGCCCACGACTTTTTCCTACCTTATTTGGCAGCAAGAGAGCTTGTTATTTAAGCATGTGTATCTCGCCTCTTAACAATTAAATGACAGCATAAATTTCTAAAAGCCAGGACCCATATAATTCTGTGACAGCACACCTTGACCGTGAAGAACCAGCCTGATTTTAATAGACCCGCTTGAATGTGGTATCCGTGATCTTTATCACCTTGGGGAGACCTCGAATGTCGCCTTTGCAGCAACTGTTCTAGATTGGCCTTCAGAGACCACTTAAAACCTCATGAACTCTGGGATTGGGGAGGGAAGAGATTCAGTGACAGCTTGAGTGACATTAGGCCAACAGGTGGGCTACCAAGAAAGTGAGTGACTCCCCAGGACATCATTCCCTCTGGTCCAGATGCTGCAGGCCAGGAGCAGAGCACAAGTCTGAGGGGGAAGGGAGGACAGCCTCGTTCTTGCATGCTGGGCAAGGGAGTCTCCTTCCTTCAGAATCCACAGGAGGCCTTGGGAGCCCAGTGGACTTTATTAACACAAGGTATTCCTCCAATCTTGTTTAGTAAAGCAACGTGTACATATGTGATCTCTCCCTTCTCTTTCTCCTTTCCTTCTTCCTGTATCAAGTGCCTACTGTGGGCCAGGCCCTGGAGATTGAGAGAATGATGAAACTGATGCCATCCTGTAGTTGCAAGGAGAAAAACAATGCCTAGCACAAGGGACATTTGCCATACATTATGGTCACCGGTACCTTTTTGTTTTCCTTTTTTAAGATTTAATTTATTTATTTGACAGGGATCACAAGTAGGCAGAGAGGCAGGCAGAGAGAGAGGGGGAAGCAGGCTTCTAGCTGAGCAGAGAGCCCGATGTGGGGCTCGATCCCAGGACCCTGGGACCATGACCTGAGCCAAAGGCAGAGGCTTTAACCCATTGAGCCACCCAGGGTGCCCCCACTGGTACTTTTGATTAACTTTCTGGTGTTTGTGGGTTTTCCCTGGATCATCAATTTCATTTCTCTGATGTAAAGGTCAGAAATTTACTTTCCCAGACCCCTTTGCAACTCAGGTGTCTGCACTGGACTCAGGCTCCACCAATCTGATGCATCCACGTGGGATTCTGCTTTGGAAGACAGTAAGAGGAAGCAGGCATCCCGGGGAAGGGGGCTGGAGGAAGCATCTGGCCTTCAGAGCAACAGGAGGGATGTTCTGAGGTCCAGTTTCCACCATTGTTGAAGAGGGTGAGTTGAAGCAAGTTGCAGAATTCATGCTGATAGCTGCCGTGGTGGCTTGACTAGCAAAGTACCGTGGGGTGGTTTGGGCATCATCTCTGACTTCTGAGCCTGAATATTTTCCTTTCTGGATTCTTCTGTGAGCCACTGAATGTTTTATTTTATTTATTTTTGTAAATATTTTATTTATTTGACACAGAGATCACAAGTAGGCAGGTAGAGGGGGTGGGGGAAGCAGGCTCCCAGCTGAGCAGAGAGCCTAATGCAGGGTTCGATTCTAGGACCCCGAGATCATGACCTGAGCCAAAGGCAGAGGCTTAACCCACTGAGCCACCCTGAATGTTTTGTTTTATTTAAAGTTTTTTCTATTTATCTGAGAGAAAGAGAAAGCATGTGAGTGGAGGAAGGGGCAAAGGGAGAGAGAGAATCTGGAGCAGACTCCTGAGTGTAGAGCCCAATGAAGGCCTTGATACTGAGACTTTGAGATCATGACCTGAGCCAAAATCTGGAGTCGGTTGTTCAATCAACTGAGCCACTCAGGCGCCCCTTGACTGTTTTTTAATCAATCCCATTTCTGTTAGAGTGGATTCTGTTTGTAGCTGAGAACTCTGATGCACATGGCTGGACGAATGGGTGATGGGCCAATGGGTAGCTTGAAGGGTGGGCGGGTACATAAAGTGGGGGATGAATGGACAGGCACCAAAACATGGAGTGAATTTTTGGCAGAGGGGCATGGGACTATAGGTTATTTTTTCCTCTTTGGTTCTTTGTATTCCTTTTCTTCCTCCTCCTTTCTTCTCCTAAAGCATATTACTTGCATAATAATAGTTAGCAGAGGGTCGCCTGGGTGACTCAGTCAGTTAGAGCATCCGACTCTTGGGTTTGGCTCAGGTCATGATCTCGGTCATAAGATCGAGTCCCAGTGGAGCTCCACACTCAGGAGGGGGTCTGCTTAGGATTCTCTTTCTCTCTCTCTCCCTCTGTGTCTCCTGCCCCCCGCTCGTGCTCTGTCTTTCAAATTAATTAATTAATTAATTAATTAAAGTTACCAGAAATCAACATCTAGGAGAGCTCACAGCACAGGGAAGATAGAAGGCCAGCTCTGAACACTTGGGGCTCCAAGGCAGTATGCCCTCCACGGGACCCTGATTCTGGACTTTGATCCCAGCCACCATCTCACTAAGCTTGCCCTGACCACCCCCACAGAGCCTTCTCTTTCTCTCGTCCTCTGAACCCCACATCCAAGGCTGTGGCCCCCAATCTGAGGTGTGCACTGGCTCCTCCAGCTTTGTGACATTTTCCTATTGTTACCCAACAACCCTATTTCACCTTGAGCAAGGATGACACACACTTGTGACTCATCCCATATTGTTCTGCCTTCTCCTGGCTCTGGACGGCCAGCGGCTGACTGTCCCTCAGTGGGCAAGCACCACAGCCTTGCTCTACAGCTGTTTTTCACATGTCCTGTCCCATCACCCAGCATAGATTGTCAGTTCCATGAAGGCTGGGATTGCAGCTTATGTGAGTTTTGTAAACTCCATTCCCTGTGGCTTTGTGGGAAGGGTCTGAAGATATGCCTATAGAAGATGAAGATCATATGGTTTCTTATCACCTTGATGACTTCGTAGTAAACTTTAAAAAAAATTTTTTTTTTAATTTTTTTATTTAGGGGCACCTGGGTAGCTCATTGGGTTAAATGTCTGCTTTGGCTCCGGTCATATCCCTGGGTCCTGGGATCGAGCCCTGCATCGGGCTCCCTGCTCAGTTGGGTACTTGCTTCTCCCTCTACCATTCCCCCTGCCTGAGCTCTCTCTCTCTCTCAAATAAATAAATAAAATAAAAAAGATTTATTTGAGAGAGAAAGTGAGAGAGCGTGTGCGAATGCACACGAGTGAGGTGGAGGGGTAGAAGGAGAGGAGGACTCCTCACTGAGCAGGGACCCTGATGTGGGGCTTCATCCCAGGACCCCGAGATCATGACCTGAGCCACAGGCAGCTGCTTAACTATCTGAGGCACCTGGGCATCCCAGCTTTCCACAGCAAACTTATTATTATTTTTTTAAAGATTTTATTTATTTATTTATTTGACAGACAGATCACAAGCAGGCAGAGAGGCAGGCAGAGAGAGAGGAAGGGAAGCAGGCTCCCTGCCGAGCAGAGAGCCCGATGCGGGGCTTGATCCCAGAACCCTGGGATCATGACCTGAGCCAAAGGCAGCGGCTTTAACCCACTGAGCCACCCGGGCGCCCCCTTGCAAACTTATTTTTAAGTAAGCTCTGTGTCCAACCTGGGGCTTGAACTCATGACCCCGAGATCAAGAGTTGCATGCTCTATAGACTGGGCCAGCCAGGTGCCCCATTTCATAGTAAAAAAAAAATTTTTTTTAAGATTTTGTTTGACAGAGACACAGAGAGGGAACACAAGTAGGAGGAGTGAGAGAGGGAGAAGCAGGTTTCTGACTGAGCAGGGAACCCGATGTGGGGCTTGATCCCAGGACTCTGGAATCATGACCCTATCCAAAGGCAGAGGCTTAACGACTGAGCCCCCAGGTGCCCCTCCATAGTAAAATTATAAGCTTTTGCAGGTAGGACCTTTTCCCTCCCTCCCTTTCTCACTCCCTTCCTCCCTCCCTCCCTTCCTCCCTTCCTTCCTCACTTAATAAATGTCTATGATGTGCCAGGTGTTTATAGTTTAATATCAAGAAACACATACAAATAGACAAATAAGTAAAAAAAAAAAAAAAGTAGCAGAAGAGCTTGGAGATCCAAGCGTGCAGGGGAGACGGGTATGATTGGTGTGGAGTGGGAAAGGCTTTTTCATAGGAATGATATCAAACGTTTATTCTAGGACAGCTCTGTTCTCAGTATTTAACATATGCTCTTGGGCTTAATCTTCAAAATAGCAACACAGCAAGTACTATTGTCACTTCCATTTTATAGGTGAGGAAGCTAAAGCCCTGAGACCTTTACAGAGCTGGGACATGCACTGGGGCCTCTGGGTTCTAACATTGATGAGCTTCACTGCTGTACCCTACTGCCTGCAGTAGATTCTGGAACGGTGAGTGAGCGATCACCAAGGTTAGAGGCCTACATAGTCCAGGGCATGGCACCCAGGCACTCAATGACAAGTGAGAACCCACTACCACAGCCTTGGATGTTCTCTTTGTTTCTTGAAAGGTAATTTCATTGCAAGTTCAAACCTCTTGCATTATCTCCCCTCTAGACCACTCTCTCCCCTTCTGGTCTGCTCCCTACCCAACTGCTCTCTCTAATGGCTCTTGAGCATCTAGAGTCAACCTTTTCCTCCAAAAGAAATACACACACACCCTTATACCCTGCGAGCCTCCCCACTGCTCTATGGCCCTCCCCAAGCCCCTTTGCTCCCAACGATCCCCCCCATGCTACTTTTCCTCAATGCCATTGAATATCACCACCATCCCCACCCCCCCACCAACACTGTGCTCTGACCAAGAGCATAGACTTGGGAGCTGTGTCCTCCTCTGAACCACTCCGGCACTGGGGTCGCAGCCAGCTGCTGCCTGCCCAGGGGCTGCAGGGTTATTGCAAGAAGTCTCAGTGTCTATTTGCATTCCAAATATCGTCTGCCGACTGGATAAGTAATGTCTGGGTATGACTGTGCTACTGCTTTTCAGCTGCACTGAATCCCTGGTCGTTTTTCCACTGTGAATTTCCCCGGTTGACTAAAACCCTAAATAACAGCCCCTTTCATTTGCAGGACTGCAACAATTTCCATGCTGGGGGAAGGGAGTCCTCCCGCTGGAGCAGGTTGGAAGCCACTGAGCCCAGGCTGTGGAGGCAGCATGTTGTCCCCGCTCCACAGAGACCTAGTCATGAGACCCGAGGTCAGGTTCCAGCCCCTCCCCAGGCTGGTTGGATGATGTTGGGGGCAGCCCCGTGTGACCTGGAGAGCTTGGGTTTCCTCATCCCGGAGCAGAGATTATGAACATGATTTGGCAGGATTGTCAAGATGATTAAATGAGATAGATCAAGGGCTTTGAAAGCTGTGGAGTGTGGCACAGATGGAGGGATTGTTGTGGTCATCTGAGACACTGACACAGATGGTCAGCTTCTCCAGGGCAGGGACAGTCCCTTCCCTCAGTAACACCCCTCACCCCCATCACTTCTTGCGTTCAACACAGGTTGATGAGATGACCTCGTAAAAACACCTCTAAGCAATGGGCACGGTGGCTCAGCACACAGAAGGCACTTAATAAATGGTAACAGGTATGTATGCATGTGCCTCTGGTTTGAATCTTCTGTCTGCCCCTGGCTGGGTTAGGGAGTATGACAGTGGGTGAGGCTAGTGTGGACAGACCCTCGAGTCCTTGTCTACCACATGGCTGAGGAGACAGCAGCTGCTTGGTGAGGCAGCCGTGAAGCTGAAGGAGCTGTCTGTGTACCAGAGCTGGGCACAAACCGCGGACTCCGTGGGCAGCAGTTCTTGTTTCACTATTATTTTTTTTCTTAAATATTTTGTTTACTTATTTAAGAGAGAGCACACATGCAAGCCCTGGGAGCAGCAGAGGGAAAAGCAGACTCCCCGCTGAGCAGGGAGCCCCATGCAGGGCTCGATCCCAGAACTCTGCAATCATGACCTGAGCCAAAGGCAGACTGACTCCCAACTGACTGAGCCACCCAGGTGCCCCATGTTTTACTATTATTTACTGAGCAGTGCTTAAGGGGGTGGTGTGAGGAGGTCACCAGACTGGGAAGGAAGAAATCTAGCTCCTGGTCTTCGTTCTGAGTCAGTGAGACCTTCAAAGGCGGCAAGCTGCTCAGGCCCAGCCTCTCAGGGTCAGCCCAGATGAGGTAGCCTTCGTGCCATTTCCCCCCACCCCCACCCCTGGCTGGGGGCTAGCTCCCCAGAGCAGATCTTGGTAGGTACAGGGGCACACATCGAACGTGTGAGTGAATATAACAGTGGTCCAACATGCATACGTTGCTGCTTGCATTCTTTCCCATCAGAGCAAAAAGGTCTGTCTCCCTCTACCCCAACCCACCTACCTTCTTTTAAGTTTCAATTTTATTAACTTTTTGGCCAGGTCATATTTGCAGAGGGCACAAAATTTTAAAAGGTGTGAAGAGCATGTAACTCTTGATCTCGGCAGGTGTAGAGATTACTTCAAAATTAAAAAATAAAGAAGCAGGGGCAAAGGGGCATACGGTGAGAAGCCTCCTCACCCCATCACAGCCATCCAGACATCTTCCTCAGAAACACAAACTCAGCCTATCGGCCAAGTGGAAAGTGATATCTGGCTAAATAAATCTAACTATATTTTTATTTTTATTTTTGTTTAGTTATTTTTTAAAAAAGATTTTAAATATTTATTTGACAGACAGACACAGCGAGAGAGGGAACACAAGCAGGGGAGCAGCAAATGGAGAGGGAGAAGCAGGCCTCCTGCTGAGCAGGAAGTCTGATGTGGGGCTCAATCCCAGGACCCTGGGACCATGACCTGAGTTGAAGGTAGACACTTGATGACTGAGCCACCCAGGAGCCCCTCAATCTAACTATTTAAAGAAAGTTTTATGTTTAAAGATTTAAAGAAAAGATTGATTGATTGATTGATTGATTGATTGGAGCGAGAGAGAGAGAATGAGTGGAGGGGCAGAGGGAGAAGGAGAAGGAGAGAAGCAAATTCCTCCCTAAGCTCTAAAACTAACATGGGTCTGAATCCCAGGATCCATGAGATCATGACCTGAGCCTGAAATCAAGACTCAGACACTTAACTAATGAGCCACCCAGGTGCCCCTGTTTAAAACTTTTTTTAGGGGTGCTTGGGTGGCTCACTCGGTTAAGCATCTGCTTTCGGCTCAGGTCATGATCCCAGGGTCCTGGGATCAAGCACCACGTTGGGCTCCCAGCGCAGTGGGAAGCCTGCTTCTACCTCACACTCCCCAACTTGTGTTCCCTCTCTCACTGTCTCTCTCTGTGTCAAATAAATAAAATCGTTTAAAAATATGAATAAATACATAACATAAATAATATATATATGTATATATTTTAAAGATTTTATTTATTTATTTGTTAGAGAGAGTGAGCACAGGCAGACAGAGTGGTAGGCAGAGGCAGAGGGAGAAGCAGGCTCCCTGCTGAGCAAGGAGCCCGATGTGGGACTCGATCCCAGGACACTGGGATCATGACCTGAGCTGAAGGCAGCTGCTTAACCAACTGAGCCACCCAGGCGTCCCAATATATATATATATTTTTAAAGATTTTATTTATTAGAGAGAGAGAGAGCACAAGCTCAGGCAGACGGAGTGGCAGGCAGAGGCAGAGGGAGAAGCAGGCTCCCTGCTGAGCAAGGAGCGAGATGTGGGACTCAATCCCAGGACGCCGGGATCATGACCCGAGCCAAAAGCAGCTGCTTAACCAACTGAGCCACCCAGGCGTCCCTAAATAATATATTTTATAACTGGAAGTTTGTACCTCTTAATCCCCTTCACCTTTTTTGCCCATCCCCCACCGTCCCCTCGGGCCACCACCAGTTTGTCCTCACTCTTATTTTTATATGAAAACAAACCAGAATATATTTTAGCGTAGAATGTTGCCTCTGAATGAATTCTAAAATAAAAGCAGAGACTTCAAAGAAATTTTATGTTCAAGAGTGGGGTGGGGTGGGGAGACTGGTTTCTGACTCCGTCTCCTACCTTCTCATGGAGGAAACCTTGGTTTGGCTCTGAGTTCATCTCTTAAGTGCAAGCTTGATGATGCCCCTGCTCCTCTCAGTGACACTGGGGGTCCCCTGTTGCCCCAGTCACCCGTGTACAATCCTTACCTCACACCTCTTCCCTGCCATTACTGGGTCACCCCCTTGTTGCTTGTCCTTCAGGACATCACCTCTGCTCTGGGTTGCGGTTTTCCTCACTTGCAAAAAGAGAGATTGGACCAGGCCCATTCCAGATGAAACATTCCAGGACTAATCAACTAATTCACATTGAGGTGCAGATGACTGACAACAGCTTAGTGTATTACCTCTCCTGTAGGTGGGAGTATTTTAAGAGAGGCCATTTCTCATCCCCAAAGAATGAATGTGTGTGGTGCGATTTTAGGCATGGTCCCCGGTGGGTGGGGAAAGTGTGAGAAGAAGGGGGTGCCTTTCCTGGCATTTCTCCAGGGGTCCCTGGGTGGGGGGGTCCTGCTCCAACCCGGAGTGGTATCAGCCCTGAGAGAATGTTCCTGTTGATTTCCCTCCAGAACTCACAGCACACTGATCTCTCTCTGGCAGTGGGCAAGAGCCGGGTTTTGTCATACAAAAAATGCCTCATCAGGGAAAGCCACGTGTGTGGCCTAGGAAACTACCCTGTCGCCCGGGGGGATGGGGTGTGGTGGGGCGTTCAGCAGGTCGACTTCCCTGTTCACAGGGCAGTACTCGTCCTGGGCAAGGGAGGAGAGCTCCGCTGGAGGCCCATCGGCTTTCTGCCAGGCCAGGTGGTCCTTCCACACCTGGATTCAAGACATCTGCTTTTCACCCAGGGAGAATGGCTTTGCCAGCTGCTGTCTGGTTTCATTTTCTGTAGGAGGCTTGTTTTGGCTTCTGAATTTTCAGGGAGGGCATGAGAGGGGGTGGCCTGAAGTTGCCTTTAGCCCATCAGAACTAAGAAAGGCATGTGGCATGTGACTCTTGATTGTGGGGTTGTGAGTTCAAGCCCCACGTTATGGGTAGAGAAAGAAGGGAGGAAAGAGGGAATAAAATGAAGGTAGGAAAGAAGAGGAAGGAAGGAAGAAAGGGAGGGAGGGAAAGAGGAAGGAAGGAAGAAAGAAGGGAGGGAGGGAAGAGCACTGCAGCTTCTGGAGACCTGTCAGTAGTTAACCCATGAGCCTCACCTCCGAGCACATGGAGCCCTTGCCCCTCTCTGCTCAGAGCATAGTCAGAGACTCAGCATTGGCTCCCCCAGGAGCCACTTGGAAATGCAGAATCCCAGGAGCCAGTGTAGGTGACTGAATCAGAATCTGGATTTTTACAAGATACCAAGTTGATCACATTAATGAACATTCATGTTCAAGAAAAATTGGTCTGGCTGATGCATGCCTTGCAGAGGTAGGAGGAAAGAAATGGGGGGGGGCCTCCTCTGAGGGGAAGAATTGTCCACACGCCTGGTTCAATGGAGGGCAGTGAACAGCAAGGAAAAGGCTAAGGAAGGCACTCAAGGAAAACATGCTGAAATAGGGAGGTGCCTTTTACATTTTTTGTTTTAATTTTATTTTTCTTGGCAATTCACTTACAGAGTTAAAATTCTAAAGACACAGAAGGGTATGTCAGCCAGTTTCTTTCCCACACCTGTCTCCCAGCCACTTCCTCTCTCAAAAGCAACCTATGTTACTAGGCGAGAAGTATAAGATGCAAATAAAATTCTGTGTGTGTGTGTGTTATTGTGTGTATAGCTCATCACACCCCTTTTAAACAAATGGCAGTTCACCATACAGTGTCTAGACCTTGCTTTTTTCTTTTTTTTTTAAGATTTGTTTTTTAAAGATTTTGTTTATTATTTATTTTTTATTTTTAAGATTTTATTTATTTATTTGACAGACAGAGACCACAAGTAGGTAGAGAGGCAGGCAGAGAGAGAGGGGGAAGCAGGCTCCCCGCCGAGCAGAGAGCCAGACATGGGGCTCCATCTCAGGACCCTGGGACCATGACCCGAGCCGAAGGCAGAGGCCCAACCCACTGAGCAACCCAGGTGCCCCAAGATTTTGTTTATTTATTTGAGAGAGAGAGAGAGCAGGGGAAGGGCACAGGGACAAGCAGGCTCCCCATTGAGCAGGGAGCCCAACGTGGGGATCAATCCCAGGACCCTGGGATCATGACCTGGGCTGAAGGCAGACGCTTAACCGACTGAGCCAACAGGCGCCCCTAGACTTTGCTTTTTTTTTTTTTTTTAAAGATTTTATTTATTTATTTGACAGACAGATCACAAGTAGGCAGAGAGGCAAGCAGAGAGAGAGAGGGAAGCAGGCTCCCTGCTGAGCAGAGAGCCCCACTCGGGGCTCGATCCCAGGACCCTGAGATCATGACCCGAGCCAAAGGCAGAGGTTTAACCCACTGAGCCACCCAGGCGCCCCTAGACTTTGCTTTTCTCACTTAATGTATCTTGGAGATTATTTTATATCCTATGTAATCATGCCCCAGATTGTATTTTAGCTGAATGCCATTCCACTTTAAGAAGAAACCTTCCTTTATATTGCCAGGCCTCTACTGATGGGCTTCCAGCATATGTACGTATGTATATTTGTATGTATGTATTTTTTACAGAGCTTCATCATAGACGGGTGGAAACTGGAAGGTCCACATTCCCACCCTGCTTAGGAGTTCTTCCAGAACATCTGACTGCCCTTGGGAGATCTGGGTCAATGTTGCCTCCTCTGGGAAGCGCCACCTCCTCCCTCCCATCACCCTTGCCCATAGCTTCACCTGAGCTCTAATTACTTGTTAGTATTTAGGCAAAGATGTGATAACATCTGCTTTTGTATCCTTTCATCCCATCCCCTCACAGCACATAGTAGTGCTCAACCGAGATGAACGGAATTGAGTTGACCATCCCTGAGAGGAAAAGGCTCCAAATCCGGCGCCAAAACCTAATGACAGAGATCCCACTTCCTCAAATGCTCATTCTGCCTTCCAGAGGCTGTATGGAAAGGTCCGCGGATGAAGCAAAGCCTCTCTGCCCGTGACTTTTCCCGCACGTTCTAGGGCATCTTCTCAAACAACATGGAAATTGAATCCCTTTTTCTGATATTTAAGATACCCATCTTTCTCCAAACCAAATTCTCCCAGTTCTCTGTGGGTCCTGGTTCTGGATTCTTCCCCTTCTAGCTTTTTCTCCTGTACACTTTTTGCTCTGTAATGTCACCGTTAAAAAAAAGGAGGGAGGATTATTTATTTATTTGAGAGAGAGCACGAGCGAGCCAGGGGATGAGCAGAGGGAGAAGGAGAGAGAAACCTCAAGTAGACTCCCAGCAGAGCTTGGAGCCGGACACAGGGCTCAATCCCACAGCGCTGAGTTCATGACCTGAGCCAAAATCAAGAGTTGGGTCCTGGGGCACCTGGGTGGCTCAGTTGGTTAAGCAATTGCCTTCGGCCCAGGTCATGATCCTGGAGTCCCGGGATCAAGTCCCGCATCAGGCTCCCAGCTCCACGGGGAGTCTGCTTCTCCCCCTGACCTTCTCCCCTTCTCATTCTCTCTCTCAAATAAATAAATAAAATCTTAAAAAAAAAAAAAAAAAGACTTGGCTCCTTAACCCACTGTGTCACCCAGGGGCCCTATCCTTTTTTTAAAAGTAAGCTTCCCACCCACCATGGGGCTCAAACTCACAACCCCGAGATCAAGAGTCTTCTGATCCACACACTGGGCCAGCCCGGCACCCCGGTCACATGACCGTTTTTTAAACGCGCTGCCTGGCTTACTAGAATGGCTCAAATTCAAACACAGGCCCTACCAAGTACTGGTGAGCATTGGAGCAACTCAAACTCCAGCTGCCGGTGGGAATGGAAATTGGGACAGGGACTTCCACAAAGAGCTGGCAGGTTTTTTAAAAAGTTAAACATATGGCTTAGCCATTCAGCTGCAAGATATTTCTCCCAGGATAGATTAAAGCGTTTGTCCGTTTAAGGACAAGTGATCATTCATAGCAGCTTTATCTGTAATAGTCAAGATCTGAAGACAACCCGAATGTCCGTGAGCAGGGAATGGGTAAACGGACTATCGTATATCCATGCAATGGAACACCGGTTTGCAGGATGCCTGGGTGGCTCAGTCGGTTAAACATCTGCCTTTGGTTCAGGTCATGACTCAAAGTTGTGGGATCAAGCCCCACGTCGGGCTCCCTGCTCTGCACAGAGTCTGCTTCTCCCTCTACCCTTCTCTGTGCTTGTGTTCTGTGTCTCAGATGAATAAGTAAAATCTTTAAGAAAAAAAAAAAAAAA
>ML103047.1:0-18022 GCA_003697995.1 Taxidea taxus jeffersonii
CCTCAATAAATGTCTTTTCTACATCAGCTCTGCATTTTTAAGCCCTATAATGTTTTTCAACATCTAACAGGCATACCTTTCTTTCTGAAGTGTTCTTTGGAATGTTCAATTAAAACTAATAAAAAATTAATTATTTATTTTTATAGCAATTCCTATCTCAATTTTAACTTTTCATCTCATTTTATGTCTTCTAGTTATCAGTTTTCTCTGTCTTGGTCATTATCATGATTTGAGGACAGATACTTTTTTTAATTTCCCTAGGGAACCTAGAACATTGCAGATTATCAATAAATGTTAAACAGCATGTACATTAATCATTTTAATATGATGCAATAATCAGAACCCCAAACCTTATTTTTTTCTTTTTCTCCTTTTTTAAATAGAAAATCTCAACAGCTTTGTTAGACTATAATTTATATATCATGAAAATGATATAACATATATGATAAAGTTATATATGATAAAATAAATTTATATATCATAAAATATATAGAAATATATTTTATAAGTACAATTTAATGATTTCAGTAGTTGTATACAGTTGTGCAGTTTTAGAATATTATTATAATCTTGGGCACCTGCCTGTGCCCTTCACAGTAAATCTCTACTCCCACACCTAATTCTAGAGCCATGTATTGGATTCTCTCTCTATAATTTTGCTTTCCCTAGAAAATTCATGTAAATCATATAATATGTAGTCTTTTGTATCTGGATTCTTTCATGTAGCAAGCATTTTTTTTTTCAGATTGATTTATGTTATTGCATGCATTAGTAGCCCCTTCTTTTTTTTGCTGAATAGTACTGCATTATGTTAAAATACCACATATTGCTTGTGGATGTTTGGGTTTTTTCCAGATGTTTTGTTACTATAGATAACCCTGCTATTAATTTTGTGTAAAATAACTTAGTGGACATATATTTTCATTTCTGTGGAATAGACTTTGAAGATAAGAGTGGCTAGAATACATGGTAAATGTAAATTTAACATAAAAGATTAGAAAATTGTTTTTCCAAGTGCTACATCATTCATATTTCCACCAACGAATCATTCATGTTCTAGTTTCTCAACATTCTTACTGACAGACTACTATGCCAGTCTACATTCTTCTTTCTTTCGATGAATTCTAGGGTGATATCTCATTGTCATTGTAATTTGTGTTTCCTTAGTGATTAATTATGTTGAATATTTTTTCATGTTTCTTGCCATTCAATCATCTTTTGCAGGACGGGGCTGTCAATAAAAATGTTTTTCCATTTTAATAAAAATTTTTGAATTTTTTTGGGGGGGTTTCAAGTGTTCTTTGAATACTTTTGTTACATAAGATATAGGTTTTGCAAATATTTTCTTCCAGTCTGTTGCTTATCTTTTTACATTTAGGGATGTCTTTTGATAAGTAAAAGCTTAATCTTAGTCATTTTTCTTTTTTTTTGTGCTTTTTTGTGTCATATATAAGAAATCTTTGCCTATTGCAAGGTCACAAAGGTTTTTTCCCCCATGGTTCCTTCTAGAAATTTTATAGTTGTAGTTGATTGATGTTCATTTTTTGTTTACAAGTAGATATACCAATATTTTTGTACCATTTATTGAAAAGAATATTCTTTCCTCATTTAATTACCATGGCACTTTTGTTCAAAACCAAGTCTCCATATGTGTGAGGTCCATTTTTGGACTTTTCATTCCATTCCATTGAAATATATGTCTATTCTTGTGCCATTACTAATTTCTTTTGACTACTTTAGCTTATATAGGAAACTGGGAAATCAGGGAGTATATGTCCTCCAGTGATGATTTTTTTTCCTTTTCCCAAATTGGTTATTTTAAATTCTTTTCATGTCTTTATAAATTTTAAGCTCAGCTTGTAAATTTCTACCAAGAAAAAAAAAGCTACTGGAATTCAACAGGATTCACATTAAATCTGTGGTTCAATTTGGGAAAAATATACTTTTTAGTATTTTGGGTCTTCCAGATCATAAATATGGTATATCCATTTATTTGTCTTATTTATATTTTATCATCACTGTGTTATATTTCTCAGTGTATGGGTCTTTCTCCACTTTCATTAAATATATTCCTAAATATTTTATTCTATTTCAGTGCTATTTTGAATGGAATTTCTAAAGTTCATTGTCAAATTTATTTTGCTAATATGCAGAAATGCATTTGATTTAGGGTTATTGATCTTGTATCCTACAACTTTCCTAAACTTGTTTATTTGTTCTAATAAACTTTTTTATAGATTCATTATGATCTTCTATATACAAATTACTTTGTATGTATTTCATCTCCCAAGAAAGATAAGTTTTATTTCTCCCTTAACAATCAGTGCACTGAACATTTCATTCCAGTGCCTATAAATGCCTCTATTATTTCTGTTGAGAAGTCAGACATTGAACGAATGAAAAGTTATTTTTCCTTGTATGATATCAGTCATGTTTTTCTTACAACTTGGAGGACTTTCTCATTGTCTTTGATTTTGAGCAGTTTGACCATTATACATCTGAGTGTGGGTCTGTGAGTTCAAGTTTTTCATTAAAAAGAGGAATAATTTTTGGCCATTTCTTGATTTTCTTCTCCTTTCTATCTTTCCTCTCCTGAGACACTCATTTCACATATGCTGAAATACATGATATTGTTTCAAAGATCTCTGAGGCACTATTTATTTTTCAGTCTTTGTTCTCTCTATTATTTGGAATGGATAATTTTTATTTGTCATTAGTTAATATATTTTTATTTTCCATCTCAAATCTGTGGATGAGTTCATCCATTGAATTTTCATTTTAATTATTGTAACTTTTATCTCTGAAATTTCCACTTTGTCTTTTTTATACTTTCTATTTCAATTTGAGAGTCCCTATTTGTAATCTCATTATTATCATATTTTTTCTTTATATGTTTGAACATATTTTCTTTAATTATTTGACTTACTCATAATAGTGGCCTTGAAGTCTTCATTAAATAATTCCAACATATGCAAGATAAGACCATTTTAGGTTGTTTCAAGGTTGTTTTTTGTTGTTATTGTTTTCCCCTGAAGAAGTATCACACTTTTCTCTGTATATCCAGAAATTTTGTCTAAACCTGGATGTTTCCGAGGATACATTATAGGAAGTCTGGATTCTGTTCCATTTGTCTGGGCATTCTTGCCCTTTGTTTTATTATCTTGTCAGAAATTAAATGATAGAATCAGAATTTCTCATGGTGTACCACTCTATTTCTGCTCAACCTATTTCATTCTTTCTTTTTCGTTTCCTTTTTTTTTTTTTTTTTTTTTTTGGAGAAGAGCAAGAGGACTTACACTGATATCTTCATAATTTAGTTATCAGCCAATGATTCAAGTGCTCATAACCCTCAAGACTATAATGCTTCTACCTTTAGCAAACCAAGCTATGTATGACTAGAAAAATACCTTCAAAGTCAAAGCCATTTCTCATATCTCACTAGGCTTCTATTTTTTTCAGGGTGCTCTCAGATTTCTTCACACTTGCAAAGTGATATTTGGATATAAAAATTATCCAGAAATATTTGGATAACTCATATAAGCATTTCTATTTCTGTATCTTTTCTAGAATCTCCCTGTTAAGTTCTGATCACACTTCCTCTTACCATACACTTAGCCTATAACTTTAGGATTGGGAAACCAAGTTTTCCTCATATTTATAATTGAATCGGCTACTTGTCACCAAAACAACAGTAACAATAATAAAAATATGCTTTTGCTAGTATTTATTGTCCCTCAGCCTTCAACTGAGTCTTCTATTTTTATTTCAAAGTTTCTGGGGTTTGCTCTCAGCCACAGATAAAACTAGAGCTATCTCTGATCAAGTTATTGGGGGAGCCCAACAAGAAGGCTGCAGATTTGTCACCAATCTTACCTGATATTGTTGGAGTTTTGAAGAATAAGTGTTTCTCAACTTGATGTCTGTGTTTGGTTTGACTTTAGTAGTCTGAAATAATTATAATTTGAGAGGATGGTTTTTACTGTTTTCGCTTTGTTTTCTGTGGAGGGGGATACCTAGCCTTCTCATATAAAAATTCCAATGGAGCTTTACTTTTATGGAAATTCTACCAAAAATCAATATAATCATGTAGAAATATAACAATATGGATGCTATCATTCCTTAACAGGGTACCACTGCGTTAAAATAGTAATTTACAAGTGAAATAATACCTAATAAATTTAATAGACATTATTGAATACCTAGACATTGGAGTTCTGCAAACATGTGAGCATGTGCAATATTTTAGCAAACCAAATAATATAAAGGTATTTTGAGGTAAATAATTTACATGTATAATTAAATAATGTAAAGAAACTTCCATGGTAAAACAACATAAAGACAACTCCAGAACAAGTGACCACAGTAATCTGACCCCATATCAGAAAATGTAAATTATGTGTTGAAAGCAAACAACTTGTCACCGTATGAATAAAAACAAAGTATTTTCCTGCTAATACAAAAAAAAAAAAATCAACTTAACACAAATGCTGTATAAATTGGCATATGCTGCAAAACTTATAAACCCAGCTTTGTATTCAAAAGAATTTTTAATGTTAAATGATGTCAAGAAGTACCTTGTACTTAGCATCAAGTACAACACTGTTACCTTGTTATCTCATGACATAAGCAGTATTATTTGAACAAAATATACAAAATTTTATCTAGGTACATATAACGTAAGATTTAGTATTTCCAAAGGTACTAATATATTTAACATTATTATTTATATCTCATCTCTTCCATGACTCAGAACACCTCAACCCATCAACTTCTCCAAGCCAAGTGCCTGAAGGTGCTGATATATATACTTAGTTTTTTTTTTTTTAATCCATGTGCTCTTTCTATATTAGTTCATGCCACAGACTTCCATCTGCAACATGATTATGGACTTTGCAACTAGGCAATTGCAATTAACCTATACTTAAAAGCTGCATTGCAAATATATAAATATATAGTTGAGATCTTGCCAAGTTATTTAAATATCTTGGTCTCAAGAAATATGGGGTTATTATTTACTTAAGAGTTTTTTTTAAGAGAAGTAAAAGAAATTTTTAAGTTGGTTTATGTGTAGGAGATATTAAGCACATCTATGTTCCTTGGCTGGAAAAAAAAGCTAAATCCATGCAATTATGCCTACAGAACAAATCAAATCAATCATTTAATTAAGATGACATTTTTACCTGACCAAAATGAAAGCAAAGGATTTTTAAAAACTTCCTCATTTCAAACACTGTATTTCAGAACCTGAAACCCCAATGTGTAGGGAAGGATCAGAATATACTGTTTACTTATTAATTTTTTACCTAGAAGGAAGTAAATTGTGGTTTGAGAGTCTACTTATTTTTCAAGAACAAGAGGAAAAGAAACAAAAAGGAAACCATAGTTTCAAATTTCTTCTAGATTACATAAATCTCTAATATCTGATTATCAGGGAGGAAATGAGATAGAACTCAATGTACTTAAAAGACTATTTCTGTTTCTATTGGAAACTGTCTGATATAATAAAGTTCCTCAGAGAAAAGATCTGACACTAAAACAACTGACCTTGGAAGTAGAATGGATTATTTGTTAAGAATATTGTTCCCTCAAATTCATTCTGCTCAAGTATTATTGTTGAATTTCATTGCTGTGTGTGTGACCAGTTACACAGGAGGAAACTCCCCTGAGCCAGAATTTGTATAAAGAAATTGACTTTGATATGAAGCTACCACTTCCAGGAATAATACTTTCAAATCTGTTCTTATGGTAGACATGAATTTAAGGATATGGTTGGAGGAAATTTGATCAATTGAGTAGGAATAAACAAATATTTGCTTGAACTGTCGAGTAAGGAATTTAGAAAGGTTGTACATGTGCCAATTGAAAAGGAAACTGGAAGAGAAACACCTCATGGGAGATCTAAGATGAAAATAGCTTGGGGAAAATAAGCAGCTTTAATGATATGTGAGTCAATTTTACAGAAATAAACTCGGAATTTAAGATCTTGAAATATTTTTTTGTACCTTAACTTGCTAGAGGGGCAAAGAATTCATCAGTTTTAAATTTAATTATTTCTTAGTATATCTATCCCATAGATACTTTGTGTGGAAATTTACAAAAGAGAAAGGTGAAAAGAGTTGACCTGTGGCCTTGTAAATAGCATAGCAATCAAAGAAAGATATGTAAGTAAAAAGAGGAAACAACACTGTGAAAATAAATGCAACTTCGTGGAGGTTTTCCCCATAATTTAGCTTGCAGAAAACTTACCAATGATTTTTACTTGGATATCAATGACCAAATCTTAAAGTAACTTTTTACCAGCTTTCATCAGTAATAACAATGATTAGAAAGGTCAACTTTTAAAAAGTATGCATCTTGTATATCTTCATTGTATAATAATGAATCAGAATGAAGATAAGGTTTACACCATCTAACTTTAAAGTGAAGGATATCAGGGGATATATTGGCTGTATTTCTGTGTATATTTTGCATGTGCAGTGGTGACAGCAGGTATTGACAGCTGGCTAGGGTAATGTAGCACCTGATAATAAGTTGCACTGCCTGGGAAGGCTATGGAATAGTTATCAAATAATTATATAAATTGTTTTTTTTTAATTTAGTAGTCCCTAGCCAAGTTCAGGATGTCCTATAAATCTGCAGTTGGTAGACTGACATTTTGAACAGTGAATTTTTTACCCCAGTAAAGTTTTCCACATGGAAAAGAAATTTTACATCACTTTGGCTTTAGGCCTATAAAATTTCGGTATTATGATTTACAACTAAAATGTACGTCTTATAGAAACAAAATTGGTGGGGCACCTGGGTATCTCAGTGGGTTAAGCCTCTGCTTTCAGCTCAGGTCATGATCTCAGGGTCCTGGGATTGAGCCCCGTATTGGGCTCTCTGCTCACCGGGGACCTGCTTTCCCCTCTCTCTCTGCCTGCCTCTCTGCCTACTTGTGATTTCTCTCTCTGTCAAATACATAAATAAAATCTTAAAAGACAAAAGAAAGAAAATTGGCTAAATGAGTGTCTTTAATGTACTGGTCTGCAATATCTGGATATTTTGGTGTTTGTATTTGCTGCCCATACAGTTCTCCTGTGAAAAGAGAGAAAGCAAGAAAAGAGAAAAATGGTATAGGATTTATCACTTTTCCAAGTATAGCCAGTCTGGATCAGATAAAGTATAAGTTTTCCAAGTAACAAAGCTATTTATGTGATTATTAATCAGATACTTGTCAAAATATTCTCTTTCCCTACATGTGTCTTCAAGTTTGAGCCAAGCTCTAAGTAACCTAGTGACAGAAGACCTTCATTGGAAACTCTACCTCACTTTGTATTTGTATTCAAGATATTGGAGGATCAGATTTATCCTTCCATCTGGATTACAGATTTGCACCTTTAACAGAGTAGATCCTTTTTGTTATCTGACAAAGTGATTTCTTTTTGGTTTATGTTGTTTTTCAAGAATGACTTTGACCAAATCTGAAGTGCTATTAGAATATACAAATCCTAGCATTTTCGAAGCTCTTTCATTTTGAAAGCTACTCTGACAAAGGAGGAAAAAAAACATGAATAAGAAAACATACCTGATTTCAGGAAGGTAACCTCATATGGAATAAAGAGACATGTTTACAATTAATTATAAGGAAATGCAGAATGGTGTAATTAACATAATATAAATCCAAACAGATTGCTCCAAGAATGCCTTAAAGGAAATAAATTGGACATTCTTAAGGAAAATCAAGAGAGAATTATAACATCAATATATTTTTTATTAACTTTCTATGAATTTGCTGCAGAGATAGAGACTAATAACAGGTTAATAGTAAGTGATTAGAGCTGCGGTGTTTAGATGTCACAGTTTGTACCTAAAAATGTTGTTTTATAATATTTTCACTTTTAAAATTGGACTCATTAAATTCATGGTGTGTGTGTGTATGTGTATTCTCAGATCCTGGAAGCAGTGTGGAGGTATTTAAATGTTGTAGTATTTTGTTGATTTGGGTTTTAAAAAATCCAGAGTATTATGAAAATATGAGTTTTCTGAAAAGATGGATATTCCTTATGAACCTACAATAACAAGAAATTTTCACCTTTCTTATTCTCTGTTCCAATAGGGAATATGACAATTTTAATTTTGTGTTTCCAGATAGAAAAGAGAGAACCAGACTTTCTGATTGATCTAAGCCCTTTCTAACCTTCCTCCAAGGTAATATTGTTAAGTATCTAGCCCATAGACCCTCTCACAATCCTATAAAAACTATAAACCGTTTCCGCCTAGGGAAAAAAGTACACTCAAACACAGAATCTGACATTCAATTTTAGAGGATTTAAAGACCCCAAAACTCTATTCTCAGACCATAGATTCAGAATGCCTAATCTAGAGACTTTCTAGCTTCAAATGCATTCTACTACAAACAGAAGTAGCTGTTGCACATTTACTAAAATATGCTTAATAATGCTTCTTGACATATAAGTCTCAGGGGAGAAAAAGACATTTGACATTTGACTAGGAAATCAGATGTATAAATCAGAATTAGAAGCTTTGCTGTGATTATCACTCAGTTAAAAGTCTGGTGCTGAGTGCATTCTCTAAATAAACAGTGAAATTATTTTTCTTATGAAAAAAGTTAGAGGCATTTTTAGTAATAGTCTTTAATTTTGGAGAGATCATGTGATTATTCTTTTTCAGGCCTATGTGGAAAACCATAATTGTTATATCCTATTGTAGTTTTGTGAGCTAGAAGCAAGAATGCCTTGCAGCAATGCAATTCATTGGGATTTTTTACATTTAAAGCTTTACTGCAAACTATGGAGAGAAATAATAGTTAAAAAGAATATCTCTGTTCCAGTCTTATACCTTATTCATCATTAGTACTGAAAATATTTTTTCAAGAAAACTACATAAACATGTTTTACAGTATAATTTTGAATAATTTACATGGTATATCTATATACTTACAGTTTATCTTTTATTTGCCTACACTGATTGATACAAGATTCAGAACTTTTATTATTTTTGGTACTCAAGGTCATTAAAAAAATCCAGTGTTCAATTAACTTGTCTAGGATTCCCAATAATCAAAACTCCTTTCTCAATACTTATTAATTATCTTTGTACAGTCATAAAATGCAGAGGCACAAGCATTCACCATCCCAATAGATGCTGCCCCTTCTCAATAGATTTTTGGTTCCTGACTTTAAGTGTTTATGGATGAAATTGTTTCAAATAAGTCTTTATTTATAGGTCAGTGTTTATCAACTTTGACCTATTGGCATTTGGGCCAGCTCATTTTTATTGTCAGGGGTGGTCCTATGCATTGTAGGATGGTTGAGGCATCTATGGCCACTCCCTAATAGATACTGTAGCAACTCTTTCATTGTAACATCCAAAAATGTCCCCAGACACTGCCAAATATCTCCCAGTAACAAAATAGATACCCTCCCCCCAACTGAGAACTACTGCTATAGGTGACTTTTTACCTGGGAATTTTGGCCTCCTTTAGAACATCAGGTTCATCTGCTGATTTATAGTCTGAGCTCCCAAATTAGTTTTGCCTAATAAGTGTAACCTACAATAAAACTCATTGCTGTGAAGCTTTGAAGGTTAACCATTTATCTGAGGTTCACCTGAGACTCCCCACTTCCTCTTT
The DNA here is from genome assembly GCA_003697995.1 of Taxidea taxus jeffersonii. Classification (NCBI taxonomy): domain Eukaryota; kingdom Metazoa; phylum Chordata; class Mammalia; order Carnivora; family Mustelidae; genus Taxidea; species Taxidea taxus. The sequence continues at coordinate 9,635 of ML103047.1, forward strand.
ACCTTTTCATTCATCACTTTATAGGTATCTCTCACTATATGAAGGGACCTAGGATCTCCTGATAGTCAGAAATTAACTCATTGCCTTAAAAGATATTTTTCTGAAGTCCAATGACATTCTTATCCTCAATATTGCTTAATGACAGACTCTAGGGGAGCTCTGCAAGTGGTAGTGTTTTTATGGGCTTCTCCCACTTTTTTACACCATCCCTCTTTCATTTGCTTACCAATAGTTATAGACCAAATTGTGAGCAGATGAGCTAAACTACCAAAAGCATGGTATTACACATACACGCTAATAGTACTTATTTCTTAGGAAGCTGAGGATATGCTAGTCTAGTCTTTTCCATTCTCTTCTATCTGCCCAATTGATATGAAGTTACCAAGATGATTAATAGTATATAAACAGTGTCACCCCAATTTCTCAAAGCCTTCAAGATTTTTACTCATAAACTTAGAACTTTCATGTAAGTCCTTATCACTTTGTGATGACTTCTCAGTGTCCATAGGTGTGTGCTTCAGTCAGTTTTGCTAGAGTCCTTAATTACATTTTTTGGACATGTGAAGCCTGAGATCTTTATATAATTGTAAGATATCTCTTATCTTCCTCCTTTTTAAATTATACACAAAATTTTACTAAAAGTATGATATTTGAAGTCTGACCTCCTGAGTTGGAGTCCTAGCTGGACACTTAACTATGTGACCTTGGGCAAGTTATTTAAGTTTCTAAATATTACCTTCTTAAACTGTGAATGAGGTCTGTTCTTGGGTGGTTGTTAGGATTTAATGAGAAAATTTATGTAAAATGCTTACAATAACATCAATTAAATAGTAATGACAGCAAAAGTTGACCATTATTGTTCCTGTTTGCTACCTCCTACTTACTAAATTAAAGTGTGAAATGACTAGTAATTTGTGTCTGGAAATCATTTGAAGAGATCATTTTCTAATAGTTTCCTTTTTCATATATCACCTCAACTTTGAAGCTCTACTCTTCTGAGCTTTGAAATCTTGGCCTTCTGCATTTACCAAAGAGTTCATGCCTCTTTTATCAACCTGCAGGGTTGGCAATTTTCAAGTATTTTAAGTAGGGACATGCCTTACCTTTACTGGATATGGAAGAAGAGGAAGCAATAAAGAGATCATCCCTACTTCTTCAGGAGTAAGGCAACTCTCCTCAAACACTTCATCTTCTGCATTGATGCTAGCTAGGTAGATAGATAGATAGACAGACAGATGGACAGACTGGCATATATACACACAGGAACATCCAACTTGTTTAAGGTTTTAGATATATTTGCTCTAAGTATAAATGGATACTTTTGGATATCTCAGACTATGCCTTTACTTTTTCTTTTTTTCCTAAGATTTATTTATTTGAGAGAGGGAGTGAGTGAGAAAGAGAGAGTATGAACAGGGGGAAGCAGAACAGAGAAGCAGAACAGAGAAGCAGGCTACCCACTGAACAGGGAGCCCGATGTCGGGCTCCATCTTGGGACTTCCGGAATCATGAACCAAGCCAAAGGCAGATACTTAACTGACTGAGCCAGCCAGGAACCCCAGAATATGCTTTTACTTAAAGTTGTTCAATGCTACATTTTTGGATGGCAGCTCTGAGGTATAACCACAGGTTATATGTTTTAGAATATAGGCCATTGCACCAATAGAGAATAAAAAGTTTAAGAACAGAAGAAATAAGACTACTGAAAAGTAATTATTCAAGCATCAATTAAATTTAAAATATATTTGTAAAATGTAAGTATCAGCAGCAAAATGTTCAGAAAGAGTCTCTTACTCCTCTATTAAACTCATCCACAGCTCTAATGGCCAGCATTTCTACTGAAAGTATATTCCTAGATCACTCTCAAATTGGCACGGACACTTCTCGTTCATTTAAAATCTCAAGGACAGGGACGCCTGGGTGGCTCAGTTGGTTAAGCAGCTGCCTTCGGCTCAGGTCATGATCCCAGCGTCCTGGGATTGAGTCTCACATCGGGCTCCTTGCTCGGCAGGGAGCCTGCTTCTCCCTCTGCCTCTGCCTGCCTCTCTGCCTGTGCTCGCTCTAACAAATAAATAAATAAAATCTAAAAAAAAAAAAAAATCTCAAGGACAGGTGCACCTGGGTAGTTCAGTTAGTTAAGTGTCTGCCTTTGGTTCAGGTTGTGATCTTCAGGTCCTAACATGAAGCCCACGTCTGAGCTTCCCGCTCAGTGGGGAGTCTGCTTCTCTCGCTCTCTCTCTCTCTCTCTCTCTCTCACTCTCTCTCATTCTTTCTCCCTCCTTCTGCCCTCCCCCTGCTCATGTTAAAAAAAATAATCTCCAGGACAACTTACTCCCTTTCCTCTGTGTTGCCAACTTCTTAAATTTCAAAGCATCCCTGTAAAGTGCATTTACCTGGAAATGCATATTTACTTGTGTAATTACACTACCTCATTTTTGGGTTTAATGAATTTATCACCTAAATCTGGGTATTTCAAGACCTGTGGATGGTATTTTATTTTCTTTGTTAAAACCTATAATTAAATGGTAATAGGGTAGGAAAACAGAGTGACTTAAAAATACTACTAAATACAGGGGACTATACAGTGTGTTTAAAATATTAGAATAATCATGTCTCTAAGATAGAAGTATACAAATGGTCTAGACTAACATGAGGTAAGTAGGAAAAAAATCAATAATGGAAGATTATAAAATATCATTCTTGATTATGAAGACATTCTTCTTTTATTTATTCAAAAAAATAAATATTTACTGAGCAACTAGTAGGCAATGCACTGGAGTTTCACTGGTGAACAATATGAAGTATGCAAATAAATAACCAATTATAATATATTGAGATAACGAAAACCCAACCAAGTGTGATATACAAGCATATAGAAAGAACAGCTAGAAATAGAATAACTTTTATTAAAAAAAAAAAAACACAGAAGAGGCCATTTGTAAAAAATGCAAATGATACCCTGCCTATATCACTTTAGTGCCTAGTGTCCAAATTGAAACTAACAGTATCTGAAGTCTTTGCCAGCAGGATTTCTCATGAGGGAAAGAAAACCATTGTGGCAAAACTCTGGCAGGTTAAGGATATCAAGGAATTAATATTTTCTCTCATGCCCCACGAGGCAGCCATGGGTCAATGACTAATGGGAGTTAAAGACTCCAGCCCACTTGCCTCTCATGGAATAACTCTTAGATCTGTATTTCATACCATTACGCAAACATTTCTGCAGATCTAAGCTCCCAGTCACCCATAGTGGTTGCTTATTTGATAATACTGTATTTATTTGTTACTGTCCCTTCCTTGTCTCACTTATCACATTCCTTCAGGGTTTCTTGCACTTTTCAAATAAGCCAGTTTCCCTCAAATCTTCATTTCATGGTATACTGCTGGGAATCACAAACTAAAGCAACATTTAATCTAACAATTTCCAAAGTGAAGGAATCCCTATTAAAATGAGTACTTACAGATTAAAAACAAAAGAAAGAAAAGAAAATTAAGGAAGCTTCTACATGACATAAAGTTAACCACCTCTCTTTCTCTTTGTCTTGTTTCATGAGTTTTTCAATATTTCTTCTTATTACTATATGCTGATGAAACTGAGCCAAGAAGATATCTCTTTGGAAGGTGGAAACAGCAATACAAAAAGAGTGTGCTTGGATCATGCTGGGTATTTTTAGAAATAATTTCAAAACTAGCTAGAATTTTTCTCCATTCTCAAGCTTGGTCACTAGAACAAAGGGAGATATTTTTCTTGATTTGAGAATTCCAAAAATAAGCTTGATTTCCTTCCTTAACTAAATCATCACTACCTGGTGATTGTCAACAATGCTTAAGAAACACCAAGATTATCTCAGGTTATCTCAAAGGATGTCACAAAGTCATTTGACATGAAGGGAAACTAAATATATTTAAATAGCTTTCTAAATATTTGATGCAATAAGGATGTTTGAATATGAAAAGGGAGGGGAAACATAGAAGTTGTATACTCCTTTACTTTTCTCTGAACACCCCTAAATATGTTTGAAAAGCTCAGAGATTTAGATTATATTGTCACATAGTCTATTTTATTGCTAGGTAGATAAAATGTCCACCAATTGGCCCCACTTCTCCCCCAGTGAGCCATATTACTGTTTGTTTTGTTTTGTTTTTGGCATTATAGCCCATTCAACCCTTAAGGAAGCTATTTAAATTCCATCTAAGCCTTTTTGAGAAAATTAAATATGGTAAGAATTTGAAACCAGAAAATGCTAAGAATTATAGATGTTAGTACCAAACACACATTTTTTCTTTATCCCAACATATGAAGGAGAAAATATACTCTTTGTCACTAATAAAAGTCATCTTTCTACAAGACCTTCAAGTCCTGGTTGAGCCGAGGACAACAAAATTTGCCAAAAAATGATTTTGAAATTTTTCTCAAGTATCCTTGAAATTGCTTAAATACACAGACTAAAATCTCACATGCATATATGACTTCAGTACTTCCTTGTGCACATTTAATGGCATAAAGGAAAATGTAAAGAAAAGATAAGAATTACATTACCACTTGAAAATTCACACGTAGAGAAGAAAAGGAACTTTTTTGTAAAGATCTGTCCTATCTCTACAGGGGGATAGTCAGTGTTTTTCTAGATGACCCAAGTGATCTTTCTACACAGTTGAAGGATTTCCTTCTTATGAACCCATGACACATAGATACTAAGTGCCTAAATAATGACAAGAGCAGCAGCAATAGCAATAAAAATGGCTAACATTTATTGAACTCTAAATATATGCAAAGAGTCTTCTAAGTCCTATGCCTCTATATGTGTATTAACACATTTCATCCCCACAACAGAGATAGATACAATTAATATCTGTATTACATATGAGGAAAGTGAGACACAGGATTCATTTACTTGCTCAAGGTCACATAGCTATAACTGGCAACACTACAATTAGAACCCACACAGTATGGAGCTCCTGGGTGGCTCAGTTTGTTAAGGGGCTAACTTTGACTCAGGTCATGATCCCAGAGTTCCAGGATGGAGCCCTGATCAGGCTTGGTGCACAGTGGGGAGTCTGCTTCTCCCTCTGACACTCTCCCCTCCCACGCTTGCTCTCTCTCACTTTCTCAAATAAATAAATAAAATCTTAAAGAAAAAAAAAAGAACCCAGACAGTATGAACTATAACCATTATGCTACTCTAAATGCAGTTATATTACAACAGTTATTTCAATAGTATAGATATTATAATAAAACATTTTTGTTCTAAGGCATAAAATTGAGCAACATCCTGATTGTCTTATTTGCTTTCTTTGGACTGACTTGATACAAAAATGTGAAAGGAATAATACAAACATTTGGAGTTACTTTGGTAGGAAGGAAATTAGGTTTGCTTGGCAGAATGTTACTTAGTCAGCATAGTGTAGACATAGACAGACCCTCCAGAGGACTGGGATGTGCAAAACCTTTGGCTTTAAAAGATGAGATTTTCAAATAGATGTCCCAACACATAGTAAATGCATACTTCTCAGATTTGATGTTATTCATTAGTGATGAAACAAAGATACTGGTGGAAAAGATGTTCTTGAATGAATTATCAGAGATAAGGAACCTAAGATCACAAACCTGACTGGATTCAAGTTATAACAGAAACTGGAAGCATTTCTTGAGGTGAAGAAAGGGTTTTTTTTTTTATTTAAATTAACAAGTCTTAATGACGGTTTTTTTTTTTTAAAGATTTTATTTATTTATTTGACAGACAGAGATCACAAGTAGGCAGAGAGGCAGGCAGAGAGAGGGAGAGAGAGAGAGGAGGAAGCAGGCTCCCTGCTGAGGAGAGAGCCCAATGTGGGGCTCGATCCCAGGACTCTGGGATCATGACCTGAGCCTAAGGCAGAGGCTTTAACCCACTGAGCCACCCAGGTGACCCTTAATGCCAGTTTTTAAAGAACTGAGTTTCTGGGAGAGGGTGGTGGGGTTATGGACATTGGGGAAGGTATGTGCTATGGTGAGTGCTGTGAAGTGTGTAAACCTGGCAATTCACAGACCTGTACCCCTGGGGCTAATAATATATATGTTTATAAAAAATTAAAATAAAAATTATAAAAAAGAACAAAGTTTCTGTGTATTAGAGCTGTACCCAAGTTGATTTGTTTTTTCCCAACTCCTGAAATATCAGTTACCATGGCTAAATCAGTGGTGCAGTTAAAAACATGTATCTCCCAACACATCCCTGCTGACATTTGTGGACCACCTGTGCTACTGAACTCTAATTTGGTCTGAATATCAAATCCAGAATCCAAGAGAAACAAAATAAATAGAAATGAAATATTAGCAACATTGACAGTGTTTCCACCCTAAAGTTTTCTTCTTAAGGAAAAAATGTATATGGTATAAAACTCTTCTTTTTCATCTTCAAATGACAGACATATTGAAATAGGGTTCCACTGAGGCAAAGGTAAGAGAACAAGGAAGATAACAAATGAAAGGGTCACACAGAGAGAGCTGCGTTCAGTAATCAACACTGTCAATCAATATGGACTTGTTACTTTAATGAATTCTCAAGTGTCATTATTAGGAGAAACGAGTGTCTGTTATTTCAGAATGTAAAATGAATTAACTCCCTACCAATCCAAGAGACCTCTGACAACTCACTTGTAGCTCTATCATTATTATGTACAGTGTTAGAATAAGGTATATGTTCACTTTGGGCAATGTTCAAATGCAAATGCATGTAGTAAGCCTTTGAGGTTGGCAAGACACAGTCCATATTTACTATAAATTCTTCTTGATTTGTGACCCACTTAGTAGCAAGCTCACTTAATTTAACTAAAAATAACCCAGCAGTCTCAGGTGAAATTAGTCAGTTTAGAGTAGGAAAGGCAAGGGCATACTATAACAGAAAAGCTGTGGGCTCTGCTGTCAGAGAAACTAAGATTTCTCCGTGAGATTGAGTTAGTTATTTAACCATGAGTTTAAGTTTGCTCAACAAGAAAATGGAGGGAGTATTATCTATCTCATGGGTAGATATTGTGAAGATTAGATGACATTCATACACACAGCTGTATATGTTCAACATTGCTTTTTAGCATATTCATAGTTTGCTTTCACCTTAAAAGATGTGAGAATGATGAAGTAGATGATGATCCAACAATCAAATAAAAGAACAAAGCTTCTTATTGTCTCTATGGAATGTTTTAGCTCATCGTTCTAACATCTTTTGAACCTTTGGAAATTTAGTCTATTTTTTTTCCACCGACCTAAGAGGGCAAGGTACCCAGCAGGGCTCCTCATTCTAGAACAAAGTCTTATACAACAGCACACATTCAAAAAAATCCCTGTTGATTCAAATGGATAAATGAATGAATAAGAGACTGCAAAGGGATCTTAAGGATTGTTATAAACTCCTCACTTCAATCTAAATGGAAAGAATTTTTCATAAAGAATTGTACCAATTAAAAAAAAATTCGGTAGTCGAGAATTGACAAGTGAATAGAATGAAAAGAAATAGAACATGCCCTCAACATCAGCAAAGTCATATCTTAACATTCCGTACAAATTGCTATTGCAGTTTTCAAAATGAAAAAAGAAGGCTCAATTTAAAAAATAAAATAAAACAAAACAATCTAATCTAATGAAATTTAAATCGACCTAAAACTCAGAACAGTAAAAGAATAGCTTTGGTTCTATACCAAGTTCAAGAGGAAAATAGAATGGCCTACCATGTGTTAGCCTTATACAAGGACCTGGTGTGTTTTCAGGTTCATGACAGTGCTTAGAAATTATTTTTAATGGTTATTTTACCAATAAATTTCATAAACAATATAAAAATAAAACTACATCTTTTACAGAGAAAAATTTACAGAGGAAAACAAGTAGCTTTGATTCTTATGTCTCAGCATTATTACCATGCCACCAGCTGCCTCACATTTGATAACAGCTCAGAATTCCTCGAAGTGATTTTTCTGTCCGCTTCCTACCTTGCTCTTTCAACCCACTTTCAGTATATTATTCCCCAGTATTCAGTGAAGGGATGAGGGTAAGAAATGGCAATTAATGTGGTCTTGTTCTGTGACTAGAAGTCCTTGGAATTTCAACACATTAATGAAGCCTCACTTCATCAATAAATGATGAAGACCTGACAGTTTTTCCCTATGCCATCTTATGGTAATTTTTTCCTCTTCCTGCTGCTTCACCAAGAATGACTTCTTACTCCTGAAAAAGAGTTTGCACAGGGACACTTGGGTGGCTCAGTGCGTGAAGCATTTGCCCTCAGCTCAGGTCATGATCCCAGGGTCCTAGAATCAAGCCTCCTTCTCCCTCTCCCTCTGCGTGCTGTTCCCCCTGCTTGTGTTCTCTCTCTGTCAAATAAATAAATAAAATCTTTGAAAAAATGAAAAAAAAAA
>ML103047.1:18422-37817 GCA_003697995.1 Taxidea taxus jeffersonii
AAAAAAAAAAGAGTTTGCACAGTCTGCATCTTAGTTTATATGGCTTTCTTATTGTTCTCAGCTTTCTAATATATATTCAAGACAACTGTGATACTATAGTTTTTCTAGCTAGTTTGTGTTAGAGAATGATGGATGCTTTCTTTTGCAACTCTCTGCATCCTAGTCAGAAACAGAAGGCTTATCTTCATTTTTGTAGGTTACCACTGGAAGTAGAATTCAAGTGTAGCAGGTATTTTCTTTCTAGAACAATGTCTCTCTCTTCTAGCTTTCATCATTAATTTGACACATCATCTACCAGCATTGTATTTTCTCCTTTGAAAGTAATTTCTCTTTTTTTCACTGGCAGGTTAACAAGGTCGATCAATCTTTCTTTCTTTCTTTTCCTGCACATTGTCTGTAGTTTCTTCTTGAACCTGAAAGTTCATGTCTTTCGGTGGTTTGGGACAATTTTCAGACATTCAAGTCTTCAAATATTATTTCTGCTCCATTTTCTCTTTCCCTCTCCTTCAGGCCTCTTTTCATTATGAGATAAAGGATGTATATTTTTCACTGTTTCCCACATGACCCAAACTATTTAATGTATATATACTTTCCCCAAATTTTCAGATTTAGCACATATACTGCTATCTTTCCTCATACAAATCTCGTCGTGTCTCATATATTGTTTGCTTTTAGTAATTTTAGTGACTATATTGCTCAGATCTAGAATTTCCATTTGATTTTTTTGACTCATGTTCTCTAGTAATATTTCCATTTTTAAACTTTCTACTACTTATTTTTAAACTTTTAAACTTTAAACTTATTACTTTAAAAAAGTTTAAACTTTTTAAACTTTATACTACTTATTTCCCTAGCTTCTAAATTTATTAATCATTGTTAGTTTAAATAACCTGTCTGCTAACTTTTTCTTATCAGGATTAACTTAGGATCTGTTTTTATTATCATATGGTCATATACTCCTATCTCTATGCAGTCCAAATCACTGGTATTTTCAATATTATCTTCCTCCAGAGAGTGTTACCTTTATCCTATCCCATAACGGGGGCTCATATCTTTAATTAAATTTAGGATGAAAATAAATTAAACCTTCATAGAGGTTTTGAAAAATTTTAATCTGCGTGTTCAGTTTCACCTGCTACTTTGCTATAGGGCATTCCCAGCTATTTTTTATCCTCTATTTGGAAGTTATAAAAATAATATTGGATTAGTTTGGGTTCTTTCATTATAGGTCACAACTCCAATTCTGACTAACTTAGTAAGAATATTTAGGCCAAAAGGCACATGAAGAACATGGCTGGCAATAAAGAATAGGCAAAACCCATGAGTTAGATTAGTGCTGGGTGGATTACTATTAGCAACTATTTAATCAAATCTGATGTGAGTGTTTTGAGATGAGTTGACTAAAACAATTTCTTTTGTTTGTACCTGTTTCATTTTGTACAGATGCAAATTTGAGATGTTCAAAATTTATTTTAGTTGGGATTAGTCAACAAGTTTGGTAGGAGAATAGAAACTCTGAGAATATGTAAAAAGACTCATAAATTTGGTTTCTGATCAACTAAGAAACAAATAAATGGAAGGAAAAGACACATATTAATATTTATTGGTATTATTTCATTATACAAATGCTATTGTGCATACAGAACCATTGTACATTTAGGACATTAAAGTAGAAAATAAAATCCCTATTATGTGAAGCCAACATAAGTGCCCAGTGTTATTTTCAGAATAGCTACTTATTTTTAATATTTCAAGATGGCCTTACTAGGATCCAAAATTGCATGACTTTGATATCTATGAGAAGCTATGTGTATAACATCAAAGATAGTGAATTAAAAGTTCATGTATAGGGACGCCTGGGTGGCTCAGTGGGTTAAGCCGCTGCCTTCGGCTCGGGTCATGATCCCAGGGTCCTGGGATCGAGTTCCACATCGGGCTCTCTGCTCGGCAGGGAGCCCACTTCTCCCCTCCCCTCTCTGCCTGCCTCTCTGCCTACTTGTGTGATCTCTGTCTGTCAAATAAATAAATAAAACCAAAAGAGACTCTTAATGTCATAAAACAAACTGAGGGGGGTGGGGGGAAGAGGGGTTGGGTGAGGGTGGTGGGGTTACATCATATGTTTAAATAAAGCTTAAATAAAGTAAAAAAAAAAAAACTGGTAAAAAAAAATCTTTAAAATTTTTAAAAAAAAGTTCATGTATAAGTCTTGATATAATAGGTTTAAATTAATCTACTAGAAAAATGATGATAATGTGAATATATTACACTAATATTTGGAAATACAAAGAAGCTTTAATATTTCGAATTATGAATCATGAAGTGTTATTGCTGGATGGGACATTAGAGATCAAATAACCCTAACATATTATTTTACATTAATTCTTCTTCATAAAAGTGCTGAGTCAAGATAAACTGTGTATGGAATTGGTTCACTTTTGGTTTTAAAATTCCAAGATTGTTGGGCCTTGGGTCACAGTACATGATCTATTTGTTTAATCAGATTTTTAAAAATTTAATAAAATAAATAGTAAATTTATTTTTTAATAGGACTAATATGTGACTTTTCTTTTTTTTATATGACCCTAGAGGTCCATAGAGAATGCAGTTGAGCATTATCATTAGAAATTAATATTCTGATAGTAATATTCATTGATATGCATACCAATGTTGCCTGATATTACAATAAAAATTCATGTAAAATACTTGTAAATAATATGAGCTTTTACATAGAAAAAGGATATTACTAATATCATAAATATTAGATATTCTAAATAATAAAATTGAACAAATTATATGCTATAGTCACCAAGCTTATTCCTAAAGAACTCTGCGGGCAAAGCTGTAAATTTCATATTTGACATAACAACAACAATAACAAAGAGGATATCAGGTTACTCATCCAAGATCACAGTGCTCATTAAATGGCAGCTATAGAGAGGGCATTCTCATCTTCAAACACTGCTTTTTTCCAAACATTTCTCTCAAAAGAGGGATGCTTTTTTAGCAAGGAACATTTACACTTATTATTATAGTGTGTGGATAAGAAGCACTTTTTTCCCCTGTTTTGGAGAAGTTTAGACATTAGTTGCAAGATGGCCCCTAAATGTGGAATGTGTTAAAATTACAAAAGGTAACATCTTTATAAGTGCAAATTAACATAGTAAAAGGTGATGATGTAAGAAATGGCAAATTATGCAAGGTTAATCAGGTACTTTATGGAGAAGGAAAACTTCAAATCAGGTTTTGAAGATGATGAAGATAAATGAGTGGAGGTACTAGAGAAAAAATTCCATGATTAAAAACACGAAAGTAGGGGTGCCTGGGTGACTCAGTGGGTTAGGCCTCTGCCCTCAGCTCAGGTCATGATCTCAGGGTCCTGGGATCGAGCCTCGCATCAGGCTCTTTGCTCAGCGGGGTGCCTGCTTTCCCTTCTCTGCCTGTCTCTCTGCCTACTTGTGATCTCTCTCTCTGTCAAATAAATTAATAAAATCTTTTAAAAAAAAAACCACAAAGGGAGGGATGAATGAGTGTTACTAAGAGCTTCATAAAATGACTTCACAGATGAACATAGACAAGTAACTGGAGCAGTCACTGGAGAGCTGGAAAGCCACTCAGAAGGCTTTTATTTGATAGAACAGGAAATACTAAAGCCAAGCTGTAGTTTCTACAGGTGAAAAGAGTATTTCAGCAGTAATGGGTAGAATAATTTAAAAAATAACTAATATGTACATAGCAAATGCACATTTTCATTCAATTTTCTCATTATCCTTTGCAAGTACCATTTTGTGACATTGAGTCTTTATTGTGCTCTTACCTTTATTTCTCCTTTATTCTATTTAATAATGGAACTCCCAAGTTTTAGTTACAACACAATAACCTAGAAAAATATATTTCTTAGCTCTTTTAGTACAGATGCATTCATGTACTCACTTTGAGCCACTAGTATATGCAAGGAAATTAAATGAGGAACTTTTAGTTCAGCACCTTAAATGTAAAACCACAAACCACAGATTTACTCATTCACCTTCTTCTGGTCTCAAAAGTGGATATAGACGCTAGCTAACAATGATGATATGCTCAAAGACTGAACACCTGGAGATGACAGAGAAAGATGAAAGGAATCTGGATGCCTCAATATGACTTCTTGGAGGAGATCAATTTCACCAGCCTGGGAAATTCACTTCTATAGTTTTGTTTGAGGTAGACTCCCATGTCATTCAATCCACACATGTGGGATCTCTTGTCCCAGCAGTATAGCCTGAATACTAATACAGAAATTGGTACCTAGAAGTGGGGCTTTGCAGCAACAAAAATTAAAAATACATATCATCTCAGTATGTGGATAGCAAGCAGAAGAAAGAATATGTTCTATGTTGGAATGCTGGTGACACAAATTTCATAAACTATGACCAGTAATAACTGGAAGTCATGCCAAATGACTTTGAATTTGTAGTTTGTAGGGGAAGAGTTTGGAAAAACAGAGTTCTAACTGTTCCTGCCACTTTTAGCAAAATTCTGTAGGAAAGAGATAAGCCCAGGCAAGAATCTGCCAGTTTGCAAGCAAAGGTGGAAATAAGGGTCTCTCTGCCTGTGGTCTGTAATCTAAATTACTGAGAATCAGGAGACTGAGAGAGATGGAAAAGTCGATATTTCTATATCCTAAACAGCAGGAGATAAGATTTTCACTCAGAGCCTTTCCTGATCAAACTTAGCCAAGATTTAAAAATATGATTTAGGGTACATCCTTATAATCAAATCTATTGTTTCATTTGGCAAATATTCCTGAATTGAGAGACAGGGATGGGGAATTTAAAGCTGCTGATAACAGTTGCCCAGTGCTATATAATCTATTATCTTAGGGAAAGCAGAATGAAGCAAATAAATGGCATGGGAGGAGATAACTTATGAGCATTGATGATCTGCAAAGGCAATGGAGGACTCCTATCTGGGTTTTTATTTATTTTTTTTATTTTATTAAAGCCCATAATCTAAGAGCTATATCAGAGAACACAAATAGGGTTTTGTTTGCTTTTTGATCCCAAAGTTCATGTTCTATTATTTGAAGCTTATTTTGTCACAAGATCTGTAGAAATTAGCTTCATCAGAACCACATGAAGTGCTTGGTAAAATGCACACCTTGGGTCTCACTCGACAACTAATAAATCTGATCTCCTGCTAGTGAGCTGTTAACCCAAACAATCAAGAGCAAAAGTAAAAACAAGAACAAAAACCAAAAATCCCACAAAACACTGCACAAAAAAAAAAACCCAAAACCAACAAAATCCAAAAACACTAGTTTTCATTATGCATCCTAAAACTTTAAAGCAACTTTACCATTTTATTAAAAATAAGTTAATAGTGAACATGAGAAACTCATTTCTCATGTGTTTCTCATGTGTATTTTTCTTTGTGTGACAGTAAGTATAGTGTCAATGATAAGCATATAGTAAATGAACACATTTGATAAGATTGAAAATACATATAATAGATATTTTAAAAATCCATTAATCACAAAGGTATATGACTATTAGTCTAGATATTGTCAAATAATAGTATGACCATATCTACTTTTCTCAGCAGATGACTAAACAAAATTACTTTCAATTAATTCTGCCTTGTTATTGCTTTCGGAAGAAAACTATGCCTAGTTATTTAAAATATAAATACTTTAGCAAAACAATGAAAAATTCTGAAACTTTTGATGAGAAAAATCATCTGAGAGAGAATGAAAAAGAATGAGAGAGAGAGAGAAATTTATGTAGACTTACCTAATGAAAAATAATAATCTAGTCATCAAGTTAATAGAATGAGATGCCCATAGTTACAAATGAGTCTCTCAAAACCACCTTAACTTCTTTTTTATTAAACTTTAAATAATGATATGAAAGTTAACCACTATGGCCTCAGTAAATGTTGACTTAGAACCTTTTTGTTAAAAGCAGACTTATCCTTGAATTCAAATAATTACCAAGAAAGAGTTAAGTTACAAAAGAACATGGATATGAAACATGTCTTTGAAGAACCAATGTTAGGCATAGTAAATACAGAAATAATCTTTGCTGTTAGCACTCTGTAAATCTTTCATGATAATTTTTGCCTGGGATGATTTTTAATTGCATTAGCCTGCCCTTGTGCAATATGTATATTAACCTGCATAGTTAACTCACTTATTAAATCAAATATTACTTGAGATCAAAATATGTTTTTATAAACAAGACTGTATCATATTAGGATTAAATATTAGAATGTCATTCCAGTCCTTTCCCTGGTAAAATAACATATGGTAGTTATATTATTTACTTAATGATTTCATCAAGAAAATGAACATATAATTAGATCAGTTCTGCATCCTCAGCTTTGGCCTAATCACCATTATCATCACATAGGTCATTTTTAAAAATTATTACATTATTAAGATATTCCCCCTTTTAATCAAATTAAATAAAGCATTTAACACATTTTTGCATTATAAAGAATTAGCTGTAGTTTATATCAAATGACCACATATTTTATGTATTTATATTAATCTCATAACAACTCTAGTAATAAATTTGATCTGTGAGAATGGCAGTGTCCATCTCCTTTGATTGGTTTTTTGAGCTATTTCGTATCATTATAAGATGTGGAGGTTTACTCAAAAGGATACCTCTTCAAAAGGTAAATATCCTAAGCTAACCATATAAGGATGTTGAAGGAGTTAACTTATAAACAAATACATAATCAGCCATCACCAACGGGCACTATTTGTTTCTATGAAAATGACAATATGACAGTAAGTAAATGACCTCCCTTTCTTCTTGGAAATATACAGCAGGAACAACAGTAGTGTTACATAAATTACAAAAAAAGGAAAGGAAAGATTGAAAAGAGGGAAATAAATTTAAAAGAATAGGGACACCTGGGTGGTTCAGTGGGTTAAGGCCTCTGCCTTCGGCTCAGGTCATGATCTCAGGGTCCTGGGATCGAGCCCCTCATCGGGCTCTTTGCTCAGAAGGGAGCCTGCTTCCTCCCCTCTCTCTCTCTCTGCGTGCCTCTCTGCCTACTTGTGATCTCTGCCTGTCAAATAAATAAATAAAATCTTTAAAACAATAAAAAAATAAAATAAAATAAAAGAATAGATAAAAGGTAAATAAATAAAATATGTAAAAACTAAAATAAAAAATAAATACGTAATATTTGAAAAAATATAGATTTGTTTTGATGAAAAGGGAAAAGCATCAGGTTGGGCTGATCAGAACATAAAATTGAGCAGTGACATGATCTACAATGCAGTGGTTCTGGGGCCTGGCAGCAACGATGGTATTGCATACCACACTAAGTGAGTCACCTACTCTGAGTCATCTTTCAGGAGGGGCTAAAAGGGAAAAATCTCATTTTATATCCAAGAATTATTTTTATTTAAATCTGTCTTGATTCTGGGGTACCTGGGTGGCTCAGTCAATTATGCACCTCCCTTCAGCTCAGGTCATGATCCCATTGACCCCAGTTTAGGGCTCCCTGCTAAGCAGGAAGCTTGCTTTTCCCTTTCTCTTTGCTGCTCCCCTTGCTTGTGCTCTTTCTCTCTAAAATAAACAAATTCTTTAAACAAAAATGTCTGTCTCAATTCTACATTTTTAATAAGATTAGTATTTAATGTGGGAGTTCATTTTTTTTAATTTTGAAAGTTTGAAATAGACTTCAGATAATTTTTAATATCACATACAGTTGATAGAGTAAAAAAAATAGTTACAGTTGATAGAGTAAAAAATAGTTCCTGACAGCTTTTTTCTCCACTCTCTAAATTCAAGTTTTCAATTAAAAAAGAAATTTGCACCTCAGAACAGTAGTGTATCCTTTTTTACCATATTTACAAAACAAGCATCTTCTTCTAATTTTTGCTATGTATCCAAATTAGAGATCATTTTAAAGTTTGCACATAGTTCTAAATTAAAAGTTTAATGACATATTGCAGAAACAACCTATATCATTTAAAGTATATAACTTTTCAGCTTTGAAGTGTTATTAACTTTAGAGCCTTTGCACATTTTCATTCTAGTTGAAGCAATTTTCTGTGGGTTTCAACATCGAAAGTAATACATCATTTAGTTTAATCAAACATGAATACATATGCCTTTAAATTTAATTCACTGCTTCCAATATAATTGTTACCTAATTTCACAAGGACCTTTTTGTTCCTACACTGTGGTAAAAATTCGTAAATTTATGAAGACCTTGAATAATTTGATTGCTCTGAGATCGTCAGAAATAAGTTATACAAATGATAATTAGAAAATCTTTCTTAGTATTTAAAACATTTTAAACTATGATATACTCATAAGACTTCAAAAATTGTTATTCTAAATATTTTTTTCAAAACAAAATAATGTCCCATCATATGATTTTTGGAAATCCAAATATTACCATCTCATGTGAAGTTGTCAGTGTATTCCAATTATAGGCATTGCTGTATTTAAGATGGCAAGATGGTCCCACTTTCTTGGCCAGTCTGACTGACTCATCTCCCCAGTCTTCATTTAATAGGAACTTTTCTGTTTATTCACAGTGGTACTTTTTCATTAATATGAAATTGGCCTTTGGTGTAGTATTACTAACAACAGTGACCCTTCTTGCCTAAACTAGGGGCAAACAGCTTCTGTACTGGTTCCATGACTTATTTCTTGGATCATCTAATGGCATTTTATTCTATTTCACTGTGACTGATCAGTCTCTTCATAGTTCTGCAGACTAGCACAGTTTGTGCTTGATACAGAAAACAAAGAAAGCAGGTCCACATGAACAATTAATAACCTAGTTCTTTATAAATATGTGCACTGAGGTTCCTGAATTCTATCTCACTTGTTCATTAAAAATCCCTGCAATTCTCAGCATTCAGCCATGATTTTAGTGTATGGTCATCAGATTTCCACACAAGCCAACAAGATACCTGAGGTCACATAGTCACAATAATTGTGAATTCCACTATATGTTATATATAGCATTACTATATTTTTATTTTTTATTTTTTAAAGATTTTTTTAATTTTTATTATTTGACAGACAGAGATAACAAGTAGGCAGAGAGGCACGCAGAGAGAGAGGGGGAAGCAGGCTCCCCACTGAGCAGAGAGCCCGATGCGGGGTTCCACCCCAGGACCCCGGGATCATGACCTGAGCTGAAGGTAGAGGCTTTAACCCACTGAGCCACCCAGGCACCCCAGCATTAATATCTTTAAACAATATTTAAAGTGTAACATATATTTGAAATTTAACATATACTGTGATGCTGAGATTATTTCCTAATAGAGGACAAATTTCAACCCCAAATTTTATTAATATTTAAATATTTACTATTTAAAATATTAATGTTAATATTTTTCACCTTGTTGAGGGGTTTACTTTTCCCAAAATATTAGACTTCTACACCAAAGTATTTTCAGTGAACATTATAGTTATGAAATTAAAGCAATACAATGGATGGTAATGTTAGTAATACATTTATGTCTAAACCCTACAATTGTGTGAGAAAACAATACCTAGAAGTAGATACAAAGTGTGAACCAATACAATCATCAACAAACAAAATGTGTGAAATGCTCTGAATCTAAGAAATTTGGATCATCACCTGGATTATTTCCTGCTTTTATTTTCTGAAAGTATGACCACCCCAAACTGAAACAAACATGTAATAGATTGTCTAGGTTTGAAATCGGTATTTGTATAGTGTAAATAATAATTCCAGATAGCAGAAGTTAAACATGTTTGTGATAGTAGATTGTAGCTCCTGAGGCAGTTGGGACACTTGCTCATGCTGTATTTTCATCATTTGCGCTGCCAGCCTCTGGTGACACAGACAGCGGAAATGAACTCCACATAGTAGAGCTGTGTGAGAGAATCAGCAGGGAGTTTTTCAACTTATTGAACAAATAGATTCAATACAGTAATACTTGCCTTATTTCTTCCCATAGGTCTATATTTAAGGAAAACGTGGAGAGAAAGAAAAACATCCTTACCAATACTCAGGGCAAGCCTATCCCAACCATCTGTGCATCCCAGATGTGCATCCCAGAACAAAAGTGAAAATGGAGTCTCATAAATGGTTAAGTCTAAATGTTAAAAAGTCATAAATCAAGCTGAAAAACTATTAAATAAAACTATAAAATGGATAATTCATTTATTTAGAAAAGTTTTAGGTTCACAACAAAACTGAGGAAATGAACAGAGATTTTTTTTCTATATACTCCCAACCTCTACACAACCATAGCCTCATATCCTACATCAAAGTAGTACCTCTGTTTCAAGTGATAGACCTACATTGACATCATAATCATCCAAAATCCATAGTTTGCATTATGGTTCACACTGGCATTGTGCATTCTATGGGTTTGGACAAATGTATAATGACATTTATCCATCATTATGGTATCATACATCATACTTTCACTGCCCTAAAAATTCCCTGTGCTCTGCTATTTCTCCCTCCTACCACCAGTCATTGACAACCACTGATTTTTTTCCTATCTCCCTAGGTTTTTTCCAAAATACCATATAGTTGGGATTATACAATATGTATCCTTTCATATTGGCTTTTTTCACCTCATAATATTCATTTAAGCTTCCTTCCTGTCTTTTCATGTCTCGATAGCTAATTTTCTATTGAATAATACTCCATTGTCTGGTTGTACCACAGTTTATTCATTCAACTACTTGGAGCCCATCTTGATTGCTTCCAAGTTGTGGCAAATATGATAAAAGCTTCTATAAACATCTTGTATAGGTTCTTCCATGGACATAAGTTTTCAACTTTTTTGGGTAAATACTAAGGAGTGTGATTAATGAATTGAATGGTAAGAGTATGTTTCCTTTTGTAAGAAATTGCCAAACTGTCTTCCAGAGTGGCTGTACCATTTTGCACTTCCACAAGCAATGAGTGAAGGTTCTTACTGTTACACATCACTGCCAGGATTTGGTTTCATCAATATTCCAGATTTTGGTCATTTAATAGGTGTGTAGTGGTATTTCATTGTCATTTTAATTTACATTTCCCTGGTAATATATGATGTGGCACATCTTTCCATATGCTTATTTGCCAACTGTATGTCTCCTTTGTGAGATATCTTAGGGTATTTTTCCCATTTCTAATCAGACAATTTTCTTAATGTTGGGTTTTATGAGGGTTTTTTTTGTGTGTTTTGGACAACAGTCCTTTATCAGATATGCTTTTTTGTGAATATTTTCTCCCACTCTGTAGCTTGTCTTGTCATTGCCTTGTCAGTGTCTTTCATAGAACAGAAGTATTTAATTTTAATAAAGTTCAGCTGATCAGTTCTTTCATGGATTGTACTTTTAGTGTTGCTCTAAAAAATTATTCCCATACCCAACAAAGTGTCACTGTGGAAAGGCTGAGACCAGTAGAAAACACTTTTATGTGGTTTTTTTTTTTATTTGACAGAGATCACAAGTAAGCTGAGAAGCAGGCAGAGAGAGGAGGAAGCAGGCTCCTGGTGAGCAGAGAGCCTGATGCAGGGCTCGATCCCAGGACCCTGGGATCATGACCTAAGCCAAAGGCAGAGGCTTTAACCCACTGAGCCACCCAGGTGCCCCACTTTTATGGTTTTGCATTTTACATCTAGGTCCATGATCCTTTTTGAGTTATTTTTTGTAAAGGGCTAAAGTCTGTGTCTAGATTCATTTTTGATTGTTTTGCTTGTTGATGTACAGTTGGTCCAGCAGCATTTGTTGAAAAGACATCTTTACTCCAGTGCATTTGTCAAAGGTGCATTAATGATTTTTATGTGGTCTATATCTAGGCTGTCTAATCTGTGCCATGAATCTATTTGTCAATTCTTCTGCCAATACCACACTTTCTTGATTATAGTAGCTTTATTCTAAGTCTTAAAGTCAGGTAGTGTCACACCTCTGACTTTGTTCTTCTCCTTAAATGTTGTGCTGGCTATTCTGAATCTTCTGTCTCTCCATATACAGACTTTAGAATCCATTTGTCAGTACCCACTAAATAACTTGCTGGAATTTTGACTGAGTTTGCACTGACTCTATAAATGATCTAAGGAAAACTGACATCCTGACAATGTTGAGACTTCCTATCCATGAACATGGAATATATCTCCATTATTTAGTTTTTTAATATTTGTATATTTTTGAGTGTAGGAAAAAACTGTGCCACACATATTTTATAAAATGCACAATTTTAGCTTTTCTCTTGAAATATATACCTTAATTGAATTCCACACTTTCCCTTGTTATACTGCACTGGAGATTCCCTTGAGTATTGTATCCATTCAGCTCTATCTTGTCTGCATTATTGTTTATACTTGCATTATAAAGTAGAAGGTGATTTTGATGATTCTCTGAAATTTGGACAATCCTTTTAAAATCTAACATTTGGGGCACCTGGGTGGCTCAGTTGGTTAAGTGTCTAACCTTCAGTCCAGGTGATGATCCCAGGGTCCTGGGATCCAGCCCTGCACAGGTCCCCTGCTCAGCAGGGAGCCCACTTCTCTCTCTCCTTCTGCTGCTCTCCCTGCTTGTGTCTTCTCTCTGGCTCTCTCAAATAAATAAATAAAATCTTTAAAAAAAAAAAGAAAAGAAAACCGGACCCGTATTAGCTGTGTACAAACTTCTTAAGCTTTCAAAGCCTCATTTCCCCACCAATGGAATGTCAGTAACACTAATAGTAGTAATTCTTAATTTAGTAATGACAAATATTACCTACTTACAGGATTGTTGTGATAAATAATGAGATAATGTGAGGTATTTGTTAAAATGTTCTACATATTTAAACACTCATTAAATTATTGTTTTTCCACTTTCCATTATTAATATTTGGGTCTTTGTTCTTGTTACTGTGATTTAAGACCAGTTTTACTTAAAGTAGAAAGTTTATGATAGCTCTAGGTTTGATACAGTTCCATAGATTTTACATTGAAAGAACCGTAATTCTAATTATTGTAAAATGTTTTAGATTAGTCAGAATTTGTTTTTACCATTTGATAAAATTTTCTCATTTGGGTACTTAATTGTGAATATCTCATGAACCAATTTCTTCAGTTTAGGATGATGGCTATAAGAAAACCTTGCCCAAAAAAGCATATTTTCCATAAATCTCTAGTAGGAGAGAGTATTATCTGCATATATTATGAGTTTTTGCTAGACTTCTAACTTTGTATAATATGCTTAAACCAATATCTTCCCCATGACAATTCATAAGCAGGACCTAAGCATCATGAATAGAGCAAATAAAATGTATAAGAATATTGAATATAGGGGCACCTGGGTGACTCAGTCAGTTGGGTGTCTGCATTTAGCTCAGGTCATGATCTCTGTGTCATGGGATTTAGCCCCATGTGGGGCTCCCTGCTTGGTGGGAAGTCTGCTTCTCTCTCTTTCTCCACCTGCTCCTCCTCCCTGCTCATTCCCTCTCTCTATCAATCTCTCTCTCACAAATAAATAAATAAAATCTTTAAAGAAAAAGAATATTGAAAATATATGCAGATAAAATACCTATTTGACCAAAAGAATCATAGAATTTTTGCTATCAAAAGGGCTTATGTCTAATTTATTTCAATTTTTTTAATTTAATTTTGAATTTAGAAATTCAAAACCAGAAAGATCATATCTGGAATCAAGGTTGTATGTCCTTGATCAAATATTTAATAGGAATTATTTTAACATTGTTAGTTTTTTCTAATTGTGTTTCTGTATAATGTAAAGGAGAAAAAATATGAAGATAAACTTAATGATCCAGCAAAGTAGATATTCCATATAAACAAATAGTCTCTATCTAGTAGCCCAAAACCTTTAAAATGCATTCTCCATTAGTATAAGAAATAAAAATGTGGTAGAAATGATATTTTAAATAGATAATCTAGGACTTTAATCTTAACTCCATTTACTCTGAGAGTTATTATTTTATAAACAGATTATTATGGCTTCCATTTTAAATCTAAAAAAAATAAAAAAGAGAAGTAAAGCAATTTCAGGGTTTTGTTAATAGCGAAGATCATAGAATGTGGCCTGGCCCAGTGATGTACTGGTAAATGTTTAAAGTAGTATGGATTGGGGTGGAGTGGAATAGAGTGGATCTACTTTTGCCAATTTCCATGTTATAATTACTCCCTTTATGGACCATTTTAATTACCTACATGCTACCAATCAAGTGGTCAAATTTTTGAAAATTTAACAATTAGTCTAGTGTTCTAGTATGAGTCATTTCTGTGACATCTGCCCCATTGGCCCAACTTTCTCACATGCAGGTGATTTCATCTGCAATGCCAAAATGTATATTCCAATACAATATTCCTTGTTTGTGGATTGTTCTAAGAGATGTAGGAAAAAATATTTTCTAGTGTGTAAAATATTGTACAAATCTTAGTTGTCAATAACTTTTTATCAATAATTCTATAAATTAGCTATATGATTCCTTACACTACCTTGCTTCAGAAACAAAATTTTGAAAGCAATATATGAACTCAGATTTAGTCTGTGAATTATAAACACCACAATTTAATCTAAAAAAACAAGAAAAAAGAGAATAAAAAAATTTTTAAAAAGTGTTAGCCCGTGGTAAAGAAATCGCTGCCGTTTCTTTAATAGTTTGTGATAAATTTTGTGGGACCTTTAAATGGAGTTGTAAAAATGGTTATCTTTTTTATAACATGGGGGGAAGTGACTTCTAATACATTTTTAAACACAGCAAGAGACTTGAAATATTTATGTATATAGATAAACATACACAATCTTGTATTTACTGGGATAGAATTTAGAGTGGCATCTCATTTCTAAAAACCCATCTGATTTTGGATTTTCAGATTGAAAGTGGAAATGGTTTAGCTTCTCTGTTAGGATTAGCAAATGTGGCATTGCTTTTCCATTAGGATTAGCTGTCAACCATCAGCTGTAATACTAGAAAAATCACAACTCTACTAACACAGAAGATGGTGCCAGGAAGTTACAATCAGGTTCTATCCAGGTGTGCAGAGCCATAAAACTTCACGAGGAGGCAAAAAACTCTGTTGGGTGTTTCGCATGAACAAGTTTGCCTTACACTTCCAGTGAGATCATTTTGATATAACTTATTTCATCTAATGAAATACCGTAAGGTTTTACATTTCTCTTTATCCAAACTTGGCTCTTTTGCAGATAAGATTGGTTGTCTTTGCAAATACAAAAAGAATCCCCTAAAACAAAAATGTCATTTCTGTTCAGGCTTCTGAGATTTGAAAATCAATATCTGCTTAAAATATTACCATGTGATCAGAAAGGAAATATTCTAGACTTTTCTTAATAATATATAAATAATTGTAGATACATAATCTTTTATGTCAATGTATATGTCTATATGTATATAAACACATATATTAGTATATGTTTGTATATTAGGATATATATTTCCAAAGCTAATTTTTATTCAGGAAACATTTGCTGAATATTTAGAATTTTAAAAACTTTGTACTAGGAGCTGAAAAGAAAATAAAGGTAAATAAAACACTCAGGGGGAAAAAAGTATTTTATCTTCTAGTAGAGAAGACTCTCACATACCTGGGGAATGAGACTGATATTCGAGTTAGTAGATAGGAAAGAAGGAACACTGAGTATAAAATGGCCAAACTTATTTTATTACACAATTTATTTATCAACCAACTCAGCAAATTGTCTGTGGGTAGACCATTTTACTAAGTCGGGTGAGGGTAGAACGGAAAATCTGTACTGTTAACCAACAAAAATACCTGAGTAACTTTAGAGATCAAAATGACATTATTCATGGATTCCTGAATCAAGCAGCCTCCTCTAACAAATGGGAAGGAACTCTGCCCAGCTGTAGAAAAGGAAGGGTTTTTAAGGCGGTAAGGGGGCAGGAAAAAATATACTAGCAAAGAATGTGTTGCCTCAGGCACAAGACTCCATTTGGGGCCTGTTATCTCTTTTTTTTTTAACTGCTTAATCCCCCCCCCCCCCCCGAGAGACCCTTCACCAGACACAGGTAGAATGTAATATCATCAGTCATTTGGCTGAATAAGGGATAAAAGATTATGAATGGAAATTTTATAATACCCATCAGCACTTAAAATGTACATTTGCTATCACAAATTCAGTTTTAAGAACCTCCCCTTGTAGCACCTCCAAGGAAAACAAGAAAAAATGGCATGTTTTTCCTTCTGAGAATACTCAAATGAATTGTTACAACATGATAAATTTATAAACCACCTACCTAACTGTCCAAGACAAGAAAGTTGTTAAATGATATATATTAAACCCATTGTAACAGAATTTGTTGGAAAAAAATAGCAATGAAACATATTTAGTAGTATTAGTATGACACAATGTTCATAGAAGATTATCCTCTAGAACAGCGCCTGGAATAGTCAGTACTCTATATAAGAATATGTTGATTAAACACCTCAGACATAGATGCATTTAAAAACAATTTTGTTTGCATTTAAACCAAAGTAATATCTAATGATTTTTTTCATGTTTGATGGATATTAAGTAGCACATACATGACTGGTAGTTAATATCTCATACATAATATTTCACAATGTTTTTCTGTATTTGTAGGATTGGATCCCATAGTGACATGGGTTGTACATGATTTCAAAATCAAACCATGACCACAAATAAGAAATAGTTGCCAAATCATAGTTTGTCATCTTGTACCTCTAACATGACAGTGTGAAGGAAATGAGAATGCTATCTAAATCTAGATCAGATTTCCACTATGGTGAGTTGATTATTTAGAGGTAAGCCCAGTAGGGAGAAAGTAGCCTTAGGTAAGCAGTATATCATATCTCCTGTTTAGATGGTTAGAATTTCCAAGTATTGAAAAAACTGTAATTGAAGTTGTGACTAACTTCTTTTACTCTCCTAAAATGAACAAAGATCTCTCTTGAAAGTGTTTCCTTCAATTTTGGAACCTTTTTATGCTCTCCAAGGCTTTTATTTTCTCTTCCTTACTTCTATAAGCACCTTAAGTCTTCCAGTTGCTTCAATAAAGTGGTAATATAAAGCAGCAACACTTAGGCAACATAGTAGATAAATGAATTAGTATTTGTTGCCTCAGATGATATTTACAAGATATGCAAAGTATTTTCTTTTTTGTTTGTTGATACATATTTATGTAGCCCTAAAGCCTCCCTTTATACAAACAGCCCTCTGGCTTTTGTACTACAGATCAGGCTTTCCTTAAATGTCATCAATTCCTTACTGCATGACAAACAAATATGTTTATCTGGTACAGACATAAGATAGAGTCAAAAGAAAATATCTGGTGATATTCATAAGTTAATTTGTCTCTGTGTAGTTATTTATAGTACTTTCCAAAGCCTATCTAAGCACAAGTTTAATTTAAAGACATAGTTGACCCAATCCCCTTTAGCAGAAAAGCACTAAAATGCAGGTCCAATGTGAAAGTAGTCAATGAAATTTACCTGCTTTTGTATTTAGTGTCCCTTAATATTTTGAATTTTATCTAGATACCCTATGACTTTGACCACTAAAGTTGGGTACCTCTGATCTAATGTCAAAGCAAGGCATTTGCTATCACTATTGAAAATATTCTTCTAAAGCTCTCTAAAATATTATATTCAAGAGAAAAAAAATGATTTCAATAGCTCCTGGCCATGGCTAGAAGTTTTTCTTTCCTTTTATATATTTGTATCAACTCAACTCTTCATTTTATATAAAATAGAAAGGATAAGATTCAAGGGTGACCCACATTGCACCTGCTAACAGGGGAATGTGGGATGGGGCCAGAGAGAGTCGGGAGTTAACAGGTTCCTTTCAAATCAATAGAACCAAAACTATCTACTTACATTTAATCCATTGCTTTTGTACCAGTTCGTGTCTAGGTAGGAATCTCTAATAATACATTTAAAACAGAACAATAACTATCAAATAATTGCCTCTAATTATAAGGTCCTTGGTAATGGTTTTTCCAGTTCTTTTCTTCAAAAACTTCTGTATTTTGAGTTGGTCTTGGAAGTGACCCCATAAGCAGCATAGCTGAGAATTCACAGTTAGGAGTCTTATTCAGCCAAATTAATTAAGTGCCATTTTCCTTCCAGGAAGAAACTAGCTGTTTAGGTAAGTATATTAATTGAGTGTTTGTTTCTGTTTAATCATACACAGAATCCCTTGGCACAGTTATATCTTGTTCCAAACCATCCTTTAGATATTTCTTTCAGACATTTCAGTTGGCTTTTGAAGATACTTATAATTTTCTCACTCATAAAAAATAATTTATGACATACTTCTCTTCCAAATTTACTATAGGCTTACCAGCTTTATATTACTTTTTGGCTTTGAAGTAATTTAAAGAGACTGTTGATCTCAGAGCAATTCTGAATGCAATCATTCATACAAAGCAGGACTTGGGTCAGTTTCCTTAATTCCTTGAAGTCTGATGACTGACATTACTGAGCTGAGTCTGCCATGATCTCTCAGAAGAGGCCACATCACACGTACTGTACTATATGAAATAGAGTACATAAAGGTGGGTATAACATGATCCTTGCCCTCAATAGAAATAAACCACACATAACATGAAATAGATGTGAAAGGTGCATTAAGAGGGGGAGAAAAATGTTTCACAGGAGCACAGCTAAACATTCTATGTTTGGGCCGGTATGTGAGGAGAGTGTAGTAACTGTATTCAGAATACTGTGAAGAATGAAAAATTTAATGACATGTTTGAAGAAATGGTCATAATCCAGTTTGGCTATTATGTTTTCCCTAGGCACCTAAAGTATATACAATAATCAGTAAAGGAGAAGAGTGTACTGGAATCTAAATCCTGAATCACTTTTAATTCCTATCTGGGAAGTTTGAGTTTTAGCATGCAATGGGAGTCTTAGAAGGTGTTCAAGCTGGAAAAAGATATGTTCAGAAATGTGAATTGGGAGATAATTTGACATCCTAATTTGTCTTTAGCAACATCAAGGGATAGTTTCCTGAATAATGGCCATACTTACTTCACCCACCCATCCTTCATTCATTCCATCATTCAAACATTCAAAAAACATTTATCAAGTGCCTAGTACTATATTGGTAATATAGTAACAGCTAACCTAATCTGACAGAAATACTGTATTTGTTACCATGGTATACAAAGATGAATTAGACAGGATACTGTCATTCATAGTCCAGAAAATAAGAGAGTACGTAAATAATGAATTTCCAGAGAGGTAGGGATCAGGAGAGATTCAGGAAAAGGTAGGTTAAGCATTGGTATCAAATAAGTTACATACTTATGATACTTATGTTATAGATCATTCTAAAGAGAAATATACACATAGATACATAAATTGTTTGATTTGAGGGCTTCTAGGTTAATCTAGTAGCCCCAAAATACCTGCTAAAATTTTTAGCTCCCAAAGTTCCTAGTTTGCATCTAGGGAAGAATCCC
>ML103048.1:12422-25716 GCA_003697995.1 Taxidea taxus jeffersonii
AAGCCAATCACTGACCTCTTCTAACTTTTCCCCTTATTTTTCAATTGTGGTTCCTAGCCCTCATCGTACTTGCCTTTCCAGGCCTGTAGCTAGATGGAGCTGAAACAATGAGTGTTGATCCATCCACATGTGCTTTGAATTACCGAGAGTGGTGCTATCTCAGTATGAGACATCAGTGTGGATTTTTCCCTTTGAAGCCACTGCCAGTCTACGTCCCTGATCTACACTGCTGCCTACAGTAATAGAGTGTGGCTTATTGTGATGTGTGGGTCATTTTCTGAGACAAGGAGACTCAATGTAATGCCTCCTGCCATGAGTGGGGTTTATTTATTGGCCCTTCTTGGGTTGTGTTCAAGGGAGAATTTCTGGATCTCAAAGACCTTTGGGACATCTCAGGGTCTAGAGTTTCTCAGGTAAAATGATTGCTTTAGATCAGTGACTGACCAACTGGCTCAATACATGTGCTTTGCCTGTGAAAACCCCAGTGTTTCAAACTCACTCATCTACTTTCAAGCCCATCAAGGTAAGCACAATTTAAAAGCCCAAATGTGTGTGTAAGAAGAGTCACTGTGCTGATATGAAAGCTATTTACACTTGCCAAGCCATTGGAGTGATAAGCATTTTACCACCACTGGGCCCCAAAATCTCTGGAACATCATCTTCTTGTTGAGACCTATTGGAACTGGTTGCTCCTGGCGGTAGGATGAACGCTTCTTCAGCAGCCATGGGATACACCTCAACAAATCTGGGGTGGGTTGCTGGCTGGTTCATACAGAACCTTAGAATCTAAGCTCATGGGGAGTTTCCAATATGTGGAGTTTGTCTGATTGGTTGGTTTGGTGGTGAGAGGTCTGGGTTGACATTCTTCAGGCTATCGGATATCTCATGAGTTCTCATCCTCAGAACTGGTCGTCTGCTTTGCTTTGCATTTGCTACTTCTAAAAGGGAGTTTGAAGTCTACCACAGTGCACTGGTGTAAGATGGTGGAACACCACATGGTTCCATGCTCAAAATAGCCTTGGTCTGGGAGGAGGGCAGTTGGATGGGGCCAACCACAAATGTTTGGTGATTAGCTATAATGCAGTCACTCGAATTACGGATCATTCTATACATTTCAAAGTGCTTCTGCATCTGTTACTATAACCAGTCTCAGAATAGCGTTGGGAGGTAGATATGACCAGGGTTTTCTATAATTACATTTTTAATAATTTTTTTCTGATTATAAATGTAATGCATATTCGTTATAGAACTTTCGGAAAATACTGAAAATCAGAAGAAAGAAATGAAGATTGCCTGTAAATCAACACTTGCCAGAAATAGTCCATTAAACCATTCTGGTATATATCCAACCCCGTAGATATTACTTTTATGCATATACATATATCTGTGGATTATTTTTAAGGTTGAGATCATTCAGTAAAGATAATATTTTGTTTCATGCCTTTTACTTAGAAACATTTACCCATGTTACAACTAGTCCTTGAAAACCCAACGTTTACTGTCTCAATCATCTTCTGTTATAAAGGAGGTATGCATCATAATGTTGTTGAGGAATCAGGTTATTTTCTGTTGTTCCCTGTTCTGCTCAGCACCAGGAAGAATGCCCCAGGAAATACATCTTTTTTTTTTTTCTTTTAAATGCACCTCTGATTATATCCTTAAGATAAACTGTTAGGAATAGAATGGGTAGGAAATTTATATCCCCCCTTCTGAGTGTTGTTATACAAAATGTGAAATTGGAAGGCAGATATTTTGTCCTCATTTTATAGTTGGGCAAACTAAAGAACAGAGAGGTGCACTGATTTGCTTACGGATGCACAGCAAACCGGGGTGGGGAGGTGCAGGGAAGCAGGTGTGCCTCTGTGGTGGTATCTGCCTTGCTGGCCCCTCTCCCCACGTGGAGATGAGAACAGCATCTCCTGCAAAGGTGAGCCTCGTTTGACATGGTGGTGATTGTGGGCTGTCTCTACAACTCCGTCAGGTGTGGTTTGTGGTCCACATGCTACTCAGCAACCTGTGAATTGGGGATGAGGTAAATCTTTATCTCCTGTCCTGTCAGTGCATCTTTGGGCTTCCTGGGCTCTCCTTCTGGACAGCTCACCCTCCCTCCCCCAACAAATCCAGCGATATCCCAGAATGGTGACCGGACCACCTGCCAGCTTGTCTTCCTTTTTTATCTCCCACATTTGGGGAGAATGCCCATCAAGTTCCAGGCCTTGCATTGGATGCAGAGTGTACAACAAAGATGTGTTTAGTCCCGGTCCGCAAAGCCCAGCTGGGGTTGAAAACCAGAGGGCAAACAGATCATTGATGAAGCATGATGAAGACATGGTTGTGGGCCTGTGGAAGAAACAACATTTGATTTGATGAATTTCATAGTGATGTTCCTGGTGCATGACCGACCTCACTCTGCAGCCAGGTTGGGCCTCCTATTTCAGGGTACTGGTTTTGTTCAAACCCATCCCCCACAGTCTCCTCACTTTCCCTCCTCTTGTCCCTTGTCTACTTTGACTCGCTTCCATTGTTTTTGTGGATAGCTAGCATCCAATAAGTAGCTGATGGAGTGGCCCAATTACGGGGCCTCTGTATGCCCGTATTTGGGTCCCAGTTCTGCACTCATAAATTCCTGAGGAGTTGCACCAGTCCCAAAGTCTCATTTTCCTGATGTATATAGCAAAAGAAAATAAGTAGGTATTAAAAATAATAGCTAACTTTTTTTTGGAGCACCTATTACATGCCATTCGCTGTCATCAGGGCTTTACACATCTTAACTCATTGAAGCTCACCCACCTTGGTGGGGTAACAGTCACTTGTATCCCCATCCTCAGGGATCCTCAGGGGAGGACTGAGGGTCCAAGACCACACAGCTGGATGGTGGAGATAGGCTGACTTGAGAGCTTGTTGTATTAGTACCGTACTCCACATTTTTAGGACCCTTTCCTCTTGCATCCGTCTCCTTTCCTTACATTGTACCTAACACGGGAGTTTAATGCCAGCAGTTGGGGAGAGCAGACACTTTCTTGAAGTGGTAAGTTACTGCCTCCCAAACACGTGGATGTCCATGACCTTGGCCATTTCTACATGGGGCTTCGAGGTATCCCAGAGCCAGAGGAGGTGAGGTTGAGAGACCCCGGAAAGGAAAGCCTGCTTTTTATACTCTCCGTTCCCTTGCTCACTGACCAGCTTCTGAACATTAGCTGCTTGAAGGTCAGTGGACTCCGTGATGCACCAAAACAGATGTAGTTTCTGCTCTCGGGACACTTGTGACCCAGAAAGTAGGGAAATAAGTCACAAAGCTGGTGGGATGGTTGGGAGAGAAAGCAGTAAGAGCAAAATTCTCTCCAGGTTGAAATACCAGCTCTTTTCAGATCTGAAAGGGACGGTCAGTTCTGATGCAAGGACTATCTCTTTCTCCAGTGGACAGCTCGTGTGCCTGGGTCTCTCGCAAGTCCAGAATGTGTAGCAGTGCTCTCGCTGTCCAGGGCATTCACTCCGGGGCTGCGCTTTATTGTTGTCATAGCACTTGGCTTACAAAAATATGCTTCGTCATCATGGAGGGAGAGGAGGGAGGAAAATAAAGCCAGGTTTGAGATCAGCTGTAGATTTTTTTTCTTCCTATTGAAATTTATAGTAAGTGAACATGCCTGGGGCTTGGATGGATTTGAATGAAAAAATATAATACGTATATGTGCATGCTTGAACAGTGTCAGGCTTCCAGTGTGTCTCTGGTTCTTCTCTAAGTCCCCAATCTAGGGGGTTCTTCTGTAGCTTGATTCCAGCAAGAACAGGCACTGCTTGAGTGTTCATTTCAGTGGCATTGACAATACTGACAATATAATTGACCTAAAAAGTTCTGGATTTCCTGTTAATGCACTTTAGAAATGTACATCAACTACCAAAAAAAAAAAAAATCATTTCTATCTACATTTCACTTGATTTCCATTTTCAAGAGAGAGGCTTCATCATTATTATTCTATTTGAATAGCACTGATATCTTGAAGGATGGAAGGAGATTTCTATTGTATGCGGGAGTACTTTATTTCGATATTTTCTTTGTCTGATTATACATGATAAACACACATTAGTGACATTTCGTGCATGTTTGGAAGATAAATGGGGATATCTCTTTAAACCATTCCTGACACTTGCTAACCTGTGAGCTTAATGGCATTTTCTCTTTGATTCAATAATTTGTCTGTCAAAAAAAAGCTGGGCTGACATTCTCCTTGTTGTGGGATTGAAATGGAAAGAAATCTCTTCGCTTGAAGATAATTTTTTTTTTTAAATTGAGGGGAACATTTTAGGATAAAAATGTTTTTGAAATTATTTGGGTTTTGGGGGGCGGAGGTGGGGGGCTGGGACTGGGAGGGTATTGCTGATGAGTGCGGGAGCTCTAACACGGTATGTATGGCAAGTGATAAAGGGAAGGCAGTTACCTCAGTCTGAAAGTCCTCTTGAAATAATTAGGGAACATGTGAATTCTTGCAAATGAAGATGGCTTCTGCTGGTGTGTCTTGTGGGAGGCTGTCAGCCTTCCTTCTGTGGAGGTTGCGGGGTTGGGGTGTGGGTCTATGAGTGCCGGGATGGCTCTGACTCAGTATGCCTGCCTCGGTTCCCCGCAGCCTCGTTCGGGACAAAGGCGGAGGGAGGGGGCCGGCTGTGCCTCATTCTGGAGAGGCTTTAAATCCAGCTGGTTGTTTTCCCTTTGCTTAGAGATTTTGGAAAAGCCCTGTTCAGGGACTCTGGTGAAAATGAATCCTAGAGGTGAACCTAGAGTCAGGAGGCAAAGAGTGGGCTCAGAGGGACAGGCTTGGGGCTCTTGAGGGAGCCCTTCATATTTGTGACAAAGGTGGCCCTGCATATTGGGTAAGAGGTGACACTTCAGAGCTGTATCATGTGACCCCACAATGTACTACTGACCCTCTCTCCTTAGACACCTCCAAGCCCTGTAGTAAAGGCCTTTTGGAAAGTCTGATTTATATAAAGATGACTAGAGTTGGCAGGTGACTATGGCTGGGAGAGCAGGATGGGGGAGAACACTTGGTGTTCAAAGTCTGCCTGTCCCCCTGCCCCCCTCCAGCCCCGGGGGGTCTTCACACATGTCATTAGGGAACACTGACTTATTAAGCTCCCTCATATTGATTCATCCAACTATTTTATTGAGTCCCTTTTGGGTGCATAGTTCTAGGAGCTGGGGATGTATCCCAAGTCCTACAACTTGTTGGTAGTGAAGTTGGGGATAGGACCCAGGTCTCTTGGCTCCCGATGGTGCTTTTGAAACACACCGCCTCCCCAGAGGTCCTGCCTTCTACAGAAGCCCAAGGGTCTGAAATTCTTTGCCATTATTTGCTGATTCCTCCCACAGCTTCCAGTCCCCCTACAGAGCTGTGGTTTCCCCTGGCTTGGAACCCAGCTCAGCCATGCTGGATGCCCTAGTAAAACACAGTAAACACAAAGGAAAAGGAAAATGGTGACTGTTACACACATTTTGCCAGCCTGAGCTTCTCACCAGAAAGTAGGGATATTTTAAGACCCTTGAACAACTTGAGTACCTCTGTTTTAGAGACCCCATATTACAACATATTAAATTTAGTAATATGACCCCCTCCAACTCACATTAAATATGAGTGATGAGGTTTCAATGTGAAATTTTTGAAAGGATCCTGAAAATCATTTTCACAGTTTTGAGGCTTAAGAATAAATAAATTTTAGGGGCGCCTGGGTGGCTCAGTGGGTTAAAGCCTCTGTCTTTGGCTCGGGTCATGATCCCAGGGTCCTGGGATCAAGCCCCGAATCGGGCTCTCTGCTCAGCGGGGAGCCTGCTTCCTCCTCTCTCTCTGCCTGCCTCTCTGCATACTTGTGATCTCTGTCTGTCATATAAATAAGTTAAAAAAATCTTAAAAAAAAGAATATTATTATGATAAACTTCGTTATATTAAACTGTAGAGGAGCTTGGCTTGATTTGCACTTGACCTACCAATGAACATAATATTTCTTTCTGTCGAAATTTATTCGAACCTCTATTAGTCTTAGTTTTATAATTTTTAATTCACATGTTGGACCTATTTTTTTTTTTTCAGATCTCAGGCATTTTGTTGATCATTCAAGCGTTTAAAAGAGGGCCCTTGACACTAGGCCTGTAGCTCCTCATGGGTGAAAGAGACTGAGAACAGACCTCCTTGCACCCACCCACCTAAAACCAGGTCCTGGGCTTCAGGATTTAACACTCCTCAGGGACCCCAGATGGGCCAGTCTTGTTTGGATTGGCCTGGGTATTATAGAGGCGACCCTGGGGATTCAGTGGGAGCTCCCGTTTTCCTTGCTGCAGGGTCTGGGTCAGTGCCACAACCAAATACCACTGACTGGGGTGGGGGAGGCTTCAACAACACACATTTATTTTCTCACACTTCTGCAGCCTGGGAGTCTGAGATCAAGGGAATGGCCTCTGTTCCTGGTGAGAGCTCATTTCCTGACATGCAGGCAGATACCTTCTCACTTTGTCCTCAGAACTCTGGTCTCTCAAATCCCATCATGAAGACCCCACCCTCATGACCTCATCTGACCCTCATTACCTCCCAAAGGCCCCATCTTCCAGTACCATCATAATGGGGATTGGGGCTTCAACATACGAATTTTAGGAGTACACAAACATTCAGTTCATAGCACCCGTTGTAGGAAAGCATGGCACTCAGAATCTATGGCTCTTCAAATCCCAGAGTTACCACTTTTTAGCAGTGTGACTTAGGGTGTAAGTTGGTTATATTCTCTGAGCCTTAGTTTCTACTTCTGTAAAATGGCGATAACAATCCATTTGCAGAATTGTTACTTGTATTAGCGATAGTGTTTTTAAAGGGCCTAGCACCCAGTAGGTAGCTCTTGTCCCACTCATCTGAGGCATCTTTAACTAAATGAATATAGCAACTCATTGTTGAAGAACACCTAGCTGTGTGTGAAGACTGAACCAGAGGCAGAGGACAGGAAGACAGAGCCAAGGAGCATGGCAGAGACAGGAGACAGGTGGTCTCTGGCACTAAGGCAACCCTGGGTTTCTGTAAGAGGAGTTCATTTCTACATTTCTGGAAAGTCTCAAGCTTGTGGGAACCCCTCAGATTATACAAGAAGGCAAAGGGTGGACTGAGAAGGCTCTTCAGGACTCAAGCCTGGAAAGGGCACACAATTTGGGGTTGAAGGACCCCCAGACTGGCAGGACAAAGCTGGTTTTGGATTTTGTTTTTTTCCTTCTTCCAGTAGAAAGCTTACTTAACCCAAGCTTAGTCTTCCCAGTTTGGGGTCTCACTTTAGCCATTTCCAGAATAGGGAACAGAAACTGAAATGACTCATTTTTTTTTTTTTTTTATAAATGAATGGGCGTTTGGAGCCTGAGTGGGGTGAGGGGGGCAGGAGTTGGTATTTATGGGCAAATGGCTCCGGACTTCGCAAAGTGCTGGTATCTGGGGAAGGAAGCGGTGGCCGGAGTTTAGAGAGCAAACAGAGCAGGGAGTGCCACCCCTGGCTGAGAGGATGGATGGGCAGTGATATGACAGTAGTCTGTTCCCAGGCATCCCACAATTGGAGGGGATTGGCAGGTGGAAAATCGGAGGAAGCTGATAATCCCCCAAACCCTTCCTCTTGATTCATGGCTGCCAACAGCAGATTAACCTTCTTGACTGACTCAAGTCAAGCTTGGCCCATGGTGGGAAGAAAGCCCCTCCCTCCATCCCTCCCTCCCTGGAGTGCCCAGGGTGCGTTAGACATGATCCTAAATGCTTGCATTCCATCTGTGGGCAAAACTGACAACCATATGCTCATGGACCTTATAATGTACATTAAACAGTCAACATGATATATAAATAAATGATATGGTATGTTAGGAGGCCAGACATGCTGTGGGAAAAGAGAAAAAGAGAGCAGATAATAACATCAGTCGTCCTGGGTGGAGGTGGCAAAGCAGGCTGCTTTAGCGCACATGGTGCTCAGCAGAGGCTGCATTAAGATGGTGAGCAAGTTGAGGAAGTGAGTCGAAGGAGGAAAGTACTGTCAGAATGAACTGGCTGTCTCTGAGCTCGCAAGGTCTGGGAGGGGGAGGAAGAAGCCAGCCAAGACTGGAATTCCTGGACTAAAATTTCTGCCTAACAAATAGAAACAGCATGGTTAATGGAGAGGAGGAATGGCCATGCCTGCCTGCCTGCTTGCCTGCCTGCCTGATTGCCCTTAATCATCTACAGTGCTGGGTACCACCTGGGACCACCAGGTAGCGTTTGGTATCAAATGGAGATGGGGAGGTGGGGTGTAAAGCTGGCATTCTGTAGCTTAGTCTCTAATATTGGTTGGCTAAGCATCTGAAGGAGTGAATGAGGGACTGAGTAACTTTATGAATTCATAAATCAATGAACAATGAGTAAAGACTGACCAAATTCATCTCTGTTAGTAATGGATAATTTATAAGTTCACATCCTAAGTTACTGGTTGAGTGTCTAGCCTCAAGGGTAATTATTTTAAGATGCTTTGCTTTAAAGATAGGGGTTTATACCCCTAGGTAAATTTCCAAATAATACAATGAGAAATGATCCAACTTTTTAAAAAGTATGTTTGGATATTCTGGTGTAGTCCAGGTCAGGTTTTTACCTATACCTGTAATTAAGGTAGAGAGTATTCTCAAAAGCAACCTGTAACTTCTCCTGGTTGTTTAAAGTAGGAGCAGATTCTGATAAATTTGTTAATCCTGTCAACAACTCCTCTTAGTTTTTAACTGTGATCTAGAGATGGAAGCAGAAGATTGGATATCTGGTAGATATGCTGGCCTACTGATTACCAAAATTTGCCTGTTAATCAGAAAGTCTTGGGGAAACAGAGACAGGCTGTGTCCATACTCCAGATCTATTGTAATAGAAGTTCCAGCTTTGGTCACTAGCATCAGTATTTTTAAATCCCTTCTCAGGTGATTTTGTTGCAGATGGTAGAGGGACTTAAGAATCACTGTACGAAAGTCAACTTTGAGGGCAGAAATTATGTCCTCTGCTTTTAAAGTATTTTTTTTTATTGGTGTCTACTTTCATACTGGAAAAGCAGTAAATCTTTATTGCTAGAAGCCAAACAAAACAGATTCATCCCCTTCCTCCAAGGTAGCATTCCAGTTTTCTCTTTACTACTCTGTACAACTTTCCCCCCAAATATAAGACTACTGTATAAATATTACTATACCATATGCACTCTTTTTAGAATACATTATCCATATTTCTCCATACCTTTAAAGCTATAGGATATTTCAGAGTATAGAAGTGAGGGAGTATTTCCAGCTTGCGGAAACCGCTTGCTTTACTCAGCCCTTTGCACGTAGAAAAATGTTGATAAACCATTGTTGCTTGAAGAAGAGGCCACAGCTATCTTGTACCATCCACCCATATCCTTGTTCCTGGTCTTAGCCCAGAGAAGTCCTTGCTCAAACTCTCTCTGTTCCCCAAAAGAAGCTTGGTGCTAAAATAAGGTGACTTAATTCTCCTAAAGGAAAGTTCTGGGCTGTGGCAAGAACCTCTCTGGTTCAGGTGAATTTGAA
The DNA here is from genome assembly GCA_003697995.1 of Taxidea taxus jeffersonii. Taxonomy (NCBI): domain Eukaryota; kingdom Metazoa; phylum Chordata; class Mammalia; order Carnivora; family Mustelidae; genus Taxidea; species Taxidea taxus. The sequence continues at coordinate 21,976 of ML103048.1, forward strand.
AAAGAGTCGTTTCACATAGTGAAGAAGATTAAACCAGCCAGTCAGAGGTGTGGATAGTGCAGCATCTTCAGACGCTGCCTTCAAGGAGTTTATAAACCATTTAAGGAGACAGAACTTTCTCTTCCTGGAGAGTTAACGCACTAATACAGGGAAATACCTGGTGAGGATCGTGAGATGGGAGAATCCTTGTGCCCCCTTGGGACTGAAGTCATCAGTGAAAACTCCTCAGAGGAGTGAATTTGGATTGAGTTTGGAAGGAGAGTCCAAATTAGCTCAGGGGAGAGAAGGTTCCTTGATTTCTCCACCTTGTGCATGGAGAGAGCTGGGGTGCCTCTGTCCCACCGTAGGAAGACCCACAGGCTGGTATGTGGGGCTCTTGGAAACTAGGTGGTTAAAGCCCCAAATAAAGTAATGACTCTCTGGGCCCTCCAAGAGGAGAAGCAACAGCAACAAAAAGCTCAGCCCTCAGCAGAGCCAAGCTCCAAGAGCCCCTTTCACAGACACATAAATATTTAATAATCATCTGTCTACAACCAATCTAGGGGAAAAAAATCTTTAAATAGACTGCTCGAAAGGCCAAAACCTGAATTTTAATTGAGGTACTTTGAATTACTCCCATTAGTCAGTCGCTCTGACTTTTTCTTAGTGAGGGGTGGATTGTTTTTAAAAAGGGGATCAGAATTATTAGCAGCCCTTAAAATACACACACACACACACACACACACACACACACACACACCCGCTGTTCCTACTAAATAATAAACCAGGCTTCTTTTTTTAAAAGATGTGGCATTTTCGGAACACAAAGCAGGAGGGCAAAGTACGAGGAGCCCCACACATTAGAGATGCAATTTGAGGAGTTAAGGGCATCTGGATGTTTTGCTAAGCATTTTGTTGCCAGATCACCTCTGTGATTCTCCCTGGTCCCAAGAAAGTTTGCAGGATGGAAGAGGCGTGCTTGTGCATGTGCGTGTATGTATGTGTGAGTATTTATATATTTATTTTCCTCTTCTCTGCCCCCTGGTCATACAGGCTCCTGCCACTGATGTAACAATCCTCTTGGAGGTACCCTTGTATCTCACGCTAGCCAATTTCAACAGTCTAAAGTGCTCAAATTGAGCCATTTTGCTCTCAGTAAAATAAACCCCAGACCATTATGTGTGGTTTTTCATTCACCCGCCTCCTTGTCTCCCTTCCCTTGGCCCCTCTCTGCCCCCCTCTCGCCTCCTTTCCCATTCTCTCCTTTGGCTCCCCCGCCTGCCTGTGAATGGGAGGGGGAGCAGACATCCTTTAGGAGAACACTGTTTTCAGTCCAGCCATGTCAGCTCCACTTGGGCACAATTTGCTTTGAGATCTGTGTCATGGAGCGGGGTCCCAGGGTCACCCCCCACCATAATTGATCTTGCTTATTCATCTGCTTCCCCCATGTGTCTCCCTTTCCCCACACTGGTCTTTGTTTGGATAAACTGTGTGAAGATTTACTGTGGTGCTGAAAGCCGCCTGCCCCACCGTCCCCACCGTCCCCACCGCCTCGTCCAGGGTGAGACCGTGGAGTGGCACTTAGGGAAGAAAGTTCTCCAGCTTCCCCACCCCCTAATCCCAAAGAAGGAGGACATCTCCCAGTGTCACATGCGAGGCAATTTCCAGACTAATTTACTATGGAATCACTTTGCACGGCCTCTCGTGCACTGGTATGAGAAATGTTAATTGGTGTGTGAGCCTGAGATGCACTTTGGAAGGATTTATTATTGTAAGCAAAGGAGGGGAAGGCGAGCCACGTCCATCTTTGTGACGGCCCCGAGTCCACACTCACTCGCTCCAGATGATTTTTAAAACCAGTGGTAATGATGGATCTGAATCCAGTAATTTATTCGATTTTGGGTCATTAACCCTTGTTCTGCTTATGGCAGCAAATGACTTCATCGTCAGCGATGATGAGTGTTCCAAACTGTGGGGATACTTGGCTCTCTTGAGCTCTCATCTGAAAATCAATTTTAAGCAAGTGGCAGGCATTAGAAATCCTCTCTGCTTATAGGTTTCTGCAGCATTGCCTCTAGGATTTGAAGGCGCGGGGAGGGCGGTGGGGGGAGAAGAGAGCCCCCAGAAAACTTCTATTGCCCAAGAGTTTGTGTTGGGGTGGCTAATGTCCTGAAAAGGCTGACAATAGACTCTATCAAAATGGGTCTTTAGGAGTGGGGAATGGATCGCAGTTTGGAAATGGGGGAAAAGGAAAGAAAGGAGCAAGCCTTCATCTAGTGATCCTGCCTATAGACTGAATGAAATAGCTTGAAATCATTGTTTTGATTCCCATTGACTGAAGGCTGGAGGGGCTTTACTGGTTAAGCTTTTAAAGCCGCAGCCTTTTAAACACTTTTTTCCCCCCCTTTTCGTCGGGTGCACCCTTTCTCCAGCTGACCTTGAAACACATTAACTCATCTTTGGAAAGAAACTAAGCAAAACACCTTTTGCCTTCAAATCTGGGCTGCCTCCTGTCCCAGAGTGTTCCGTACATCGGTGGCATTGCCCGGTGTGCCTGCCTGCGGAGCCCAGAGGATTGGGGTGATTGGTGCCCGCCCGCCTCGAGGCAGGGCAAGGAAGTTAACGCTCGTGCAGCTCCCCCACCACATCCCTCTGCCACATCAGACAAGCAGACCCGCAGTGTTTAGGGTCAGGGAACTCCCTCCCTGCCTTTGAAGGTACAAACCAGTGTTTGAGCAGCGTTGGAGAGCTCTCCCAGAACGGACCCGTCTTGATGCGCTGTGTGTGTGAGCCCTGGCCTTTCCTTTAGCGTAGTCATGGGAAATACCTGTCACCGCTGAAATTTCCAGTTGAAATAATTGTTGGAAAATACGGATGTTGAGCAATTTTTAAATAGATTTAGTCATCATTGAGCCAATTCTCTTATTTTTCATAGATGCAGAATGCATGACCCAGACACATGAAGTGCTTCGTCCCAGATCACACAGACCGTAGGGAGCAGAAATGGTCTTCGAGGCCAGGTTTCCCCAGGGGTAGGAACAGGTTGCCTTGCCCTGGGTGTGGGAGGGAAGGGGCTGCCTTGTCCGTAAAGAACATATAAAACATCACAAAGCCCCGGGCTCTGATTTTATTACCACCATGATCTGATGGTTTCAGTGTCAGTGACACAACACCCCGCCCTTGCCATGCTGGACATTCCTGCCGGCCACCTCCCTGGCTCCTTGGTACAGTAGCGGCCCCTGACTCCCAGTTTCCTGTTTCCCCCACTCAACCGAGATGTAGCCCCCATCAGACAAACCAGAAGCAAACAAAGAAACAAATCCTGAATTCAAGTACTTCCCGCTTCCTTCAGAGTTAAGTCGGGGGAATAACCTTTCGGCGAGCTCACTCGAATGCAGGGTTGGTGCAGAAAAAAGGCAATGTCTTAAAAATCCAAATGAGGCGGGACCCAAAAGAACAGTGATAGGATTTGCAGGACTTTTGTGGCCCACATCTGTCCCGCGCGTGAGCACGGGTGCTGAGCCCTGCTTGCACGATCTCGCCTAATGCAGGGCCCGGGAGCTCCCAGCCCTGGGTCTGGGTCAGATTCAACAGAGTTGAAAACTCTTGGGATTACTGTCTAAACCCAATTCTCTCCCGGATGATTAGAGCCTCTGGGGAAGTGCTCGGTGGTCTGGGGGCCTGACCCGCTTGTGTGTGCATCTCTGTGTGGTCATTTTGGCCAGACTGGCTGCTGTCCGGGCTTTTTTTGTCCTCTGCAGC
>ML103049.1:3626-60052 GCA_003697995.1 Taxidea taxus jeffersonii
TTCTTTCTTTCTTTCTTTCTTTCTTTCTTTCTTTCTTTCTTTCTTTCCTTTTTTCTTTTTTTAAAGATTTTATTTATTTATTTGACACAGAGAGAGATAGCCAGAGCAGGAACACAAACAGGGGTAGTGGGAGAGGGAGAAACAGGCTTCCTGTGGAGCAGGGAGCCCGATGTGGGGCTTGATTTCAGGACCCTGGGACCATGACCTGAGCCGAAGGCAGACACTTAACGACTGGCCACCCAGGTACCCCAAAGAAAGGTGTTTCTAATAAAATTTTACCTTTTTAATAATAGTACCTTACCCAAATGTTCAATAAACAGGTGATACATTTATGTTGTTTTTATAAATTGTGTGTTGCTACTAATTGTGATGATAACTAATTCTGAGAGACAATCTTTTTTTTTAAAAGATTTTATTTATTTATTTGACAGAGAGAGGGAGAGAGAGCAAGGAAGCACAGGCAGAGGCAGAGGGAGAAGCAGGATCCCCGCCGAGCAAGGAACCCGATGTGGGACTCAATCCCAGGACGCTGGGATCATGACCTGAGCTGAAGGCAGCCGCTTAACCAACTGAGCCACCCAGGCGTCCCGAGACAATCTTTTTATGCTGTAAATCAGCACTGTTCCATAGAACTTTCTGCAATTGATGGAAATGTCCTCTATCTGCTCTGTCCAGTGCGGTTCCATGAGTCACACATGGCTACTGAGCACCTGACATGTGGCTAGTAGGAAGGAAGATCTGAATTTTGGATATGCCTGGGTGACTCAGTTGGTTGAGAGTCTGCCTTCGTCTCAGGTCATGATCCCAAGGTCCTGGGATTGAGTCCCGCATTGGGCTTCTTGCTCAGCGGGGAACCTGCTTCTGCCTCTCACACTCCCCCTGCTTGTGCTCTCTGTCTCTGACAAATAAATAAATACAATCTTAAAAAAGAACTGGGGGTGCCTGGGTGGCTCAGTCAGTTAAGCACCTGCCTTCGGCTCAGGTCATGATCCCAGGGTCCTAGGATTGAGTTCAATGGCTGGCTCTCTGCTCAGTGGGGAGTCTGCTTCTCCCTCTGCTGCTTTCCCTGCTTGTGTTCTCTTTCTCTCAAATAAATAAATAAATAAATAAAATCTTAAAAAAAGAAAAAACTGAATTTTTTATTTAATTAAAAAATGTAAATAGCCACAATGTGGCTAGTGGCTACGGTATTAGACAGCATAGCTGTAGAACTTCATAACCACAGAAAAAGAAAGAAATTAAATTTGTATCTGTATACATTTTAAAGAGAAATATGATAAGGTGATTAATAAAACTTCTCATCATAAATGTATATTATATCAGATGAAGTTCTATAGGGGAAGAGAAATGGAAATCAAAATTCAAGGAGGAAATGAAATAATGTAAAATTTCTGACCTAACGAAGAGCTCATTCATGGTATTTTAAAAAGGATAATGGATAGTATCAATTGCTATCACATTTAAATTCTACTTAGATACATTTAAATGAGTGACAATAGTTATTTCAAAATGTTTAAACTGTTAAATGTTAAAATATTTCACATTTACAGTGGAATTTAATCTTTTGCCGCTATTTCAACTTAAGATGAAAATTTTCAGAGACCAACATGCAAATGTTTAAGGGAGTGCATAAGGTTTCAAAATTCCTTTGAAGGATGTGCAAGCAAAACGCTTGCAGACCCCTGAGCTAGATGGTACTCATTGTTCCTTTCAACAATTTGGATTTTGTAGATATGATCCGAGAGGTCATTCTAGTGAGTGGGTGCTGTAAATATCATGGGGAAACATCCCTAAATGTACAAGTTCATTTGGAAAAAAGTGTTCTAACAAAAACCAAAATCCAAATACCCAAGCCAAAAATACACACTTCCTCCCATCTCTCTTACACACACACACACACACACCCAAGAGACACCCACCCCCCACTCTTACACTAATGGTCCGGGCGCAGGGAGTTCATGAACTACTTTTTGGAGAAACATGAGCTCAGTTAGCGATGTGGGGTGGTCTGGCCAGGGAGACCTCTCCAGAGGTGAGGGAGGCCTCAGAGAAGATCATTAAAGATCAAAGATGCTGTTTGAAGTGGTTTTCATCACTGCAACACCCCTCCACCTAAGCGGCCCTTGACCGACACAGAGATCTTGCATGGCTGTTTGGGTTTGGTGGAAATCAAGGCCAGGGCCTGAGTCGCAGGTGCAGAGCACACACATGACAGAGTGACTCAAGCTGAAAGAATCCAGTGGAAGGACAACCTAGGAGCTCTCAACCTCCCACCCAAGAATAGGCAGATACCTGGAGGCGTAGGCTTTCCATGGAAGTGGGCCTGAGCCTGGGGTTCAGGTGTGATGAACTCAGCCCAGTGACCCTCATTCCAGCCCGGCCTCTCTGTGGTGCTGCTCAACCCCAGGTATCAGGGATGGCTTAGCCCGTTCTCAGCAGCAGCAAGAGAGCAGGAGGGTCAAGAGAGACAGCAGGCAGGTCTCTGAATGACCTCAAGTCATCAAAGCCACCAACCTACCACGGCGCTGAAGGGACTGGCAAACTATTCTCAAGACGTAGGGATTGCCTCCCACAATGGGGAGCAGTGACAGCCACCACAACGGGGAGCAGTGACAGCCAGAGGGGGGTGCACCATTCTGGAAGCGGGTGGGGAGGACAGTGTTAGTCATGTTGTGGGAACTGGGATTCCAGATTGGCAGTTCTGAGTCACCCTCTGATTGGCGAGGGCCAGGCCTCCCTTTCCGCAGGGCCAGCCCATGTCTGGCAGGTGGGAGGGGCCCTTGCTCAGCATCACCCCCGGGACCAGCTCCCATGAAGCAGCAAAAGACCCAGGTGGCCTTGATGCCACTTCAAAGGCTGCTTTCCAAAGCTTATCCGCAGGATTTTGCACAAGGCCCAGGCTGAGGTTGTATGAGAATTTTGAAAATGCCAGGGAAGCTAACACAGCTTTCTTTAGATAGGGCTCAGGCTATAGGCAGAGTACTTATATACCTCTTTGGCCTCAGTGGAAGCAAATGCCAACATTAGCCCAGAGCTGGAGGAAACACAAACACTACCTTGTAAGAAGATGGGGTAATGACTCCAAGAGACTCCAAGAGACAGGAAATGCAAAGAGGCCCCATCTGCACTTATCTGTGCTTTGTGTGTTTGTGCTGTGTGTCATCTCGGAATGCCTCAGGCTCTGGTGGCCCATCACGTGAATGCCTGGGGCAAGGGATGTAAGAGCCAACGGCAATGTTGTTGGCCGCTGTGGGAGAATTCTGGAGATCTTAACCTGGAATAAGGGAGAGGGGGGCATTCATGCATTTAACAGACATTGAATCCCTGAAAAAAAAGATCTCTAAAAACCAATCATTCTCAACCTTTATTTTAATGCAATTCACATGAACTTTGCCTGCATGACTCAGCCCCGTGGACAGTGCAGGATTTTGAGACAACTGTCAGATTTGTATGCAATTCCTGGCTCTCTGGCCCTAATTCCATCTCTGCCTTTCCAGCCTGGGAGCACAGGGAGAATACATGTAAGAGTATTTTCATTAGACAGTAACCTCGAATTGCTCAAATTCATTAAAGCAGACAATTCTTTGCAAAATTGATAATGAGCTGAGGTTGCATCTCTTTTATCAGCTCCCCAGTTTGGCTCCAGCTTCATCCCCTCCTCCTGCCCCCACCCCGCCCCCGCATTGTCAGTCTGACCATCTCTCTTTCCCAGCATCACTGTCCTGTGATAAGCCCAAGATATCAAGGGTTCTGGAATGATGATCTGAAACCCCAGGGTCACTCCTGGTCTTTTGGGCCACTAGAGTCACCTGGGATACATGACTTCAGGCTGGGGGTCCCCTCAGCCATTGTCAGGGTTCCTAGATGGCCACCAAAACCATCAGGGCCAGAGCCTGGACAACCAGCTAGTGTGGTTGCTGTACTTGCTGCCAGTTTATAATGTCATGGCCTTGTTTGAGCTCCAGAGTCCTGGTTGTTGCACCCCTGAGGCTGGGACTCCTCTTGTTGCTGATCTTGGAGTCTGTGGCACAGCCAGCAGCCCTGGCCCATGTCCCACTTTTGAGTACAAAGACAGGACCATCCCTGGCCCCTTCGATGCTATACTCAGTGAAGGCTGCTGCCCATCTGGAACCACGAGCAGCCATGTCCTCCTGAACAGGCCAGCCTGTCTAGGTCAGGCAACCTAAACCTACGTCTAGGCCTCTCTGAGCAGGCGAGTGCAAGTCCAGGTTCCCATGTCTGCCTCGGCTGACTCAGAGCCACCGCTCCCTTCTCCCCCTGCTTTCCTATATCCTAAGCCCATACCCAGCTCCTCTCAGTAAATGAGTGAAGTGCCTTTCAAGGAGGCAAACTTTTCTGGGTTTCCTCAGTAGCAAAGTCCTTGGAATCCATTTCGCTGCCAAGGGGTTGTGACTCCATTTGTGAGAACTGTGAACTTGAAAGTGGGTCCTCAGCACAAATGTCTTCTCAGCCCGAAACCAAGCTCTGAAACTTTCTGCCATCTCATTTTGGGAAACTATGATATCATGTGTTAGAATTTCCTTCCTTTTGGGGCACCTGGGTGGCTCAGTCAGTTAAACGTCTGCCTTCAGCTCTGGTCATGATCTCAGCATCCTGGGATTGAGCCCCACGTCCAGCTCTCTGCTCAGCAGGGAGTCTGCTTCTCTCTCTCTCTCTCTCTCCTTCTGTGCTTTCCCTCTCTTTCCCAAATAAAAAATAACATCTTAAAGAAAAAAGGAATTTACTTCCTTTTGAAGGACAAATGCTATTCCATATGACTATATACCACACTTTATCTATCCATTCTTTCATTAAGGGACACTTTGGTTGTTTTTACCTTTTGGTCTTCACACCCTCTTCTTAACCATCTCGACCTACAAGTGACCCATGTCATTTCTAACAGCATTCCATAAGGGAACCCATTGCATAGTTCCACCTATATGTGAGCATGATCAGGACATGTAATTCCTGGCTGGGCAACCACTTCCCAGAAAGAAGGCAGTCTATGGAAGGGGAGGCACAATTTGTTGGTGTCCCTGCCACTCCTTCACCTTTGTACTTCCTGTAACAACTATTTGCCATGGCTCAGGGAGAAAAATGTCTTTTTTTTTTTTCTTTCCCCAGTTTTGGTTTCTAACAGGACAGAGGTTTTGAGGTCTAAACGCTCTTTCAATAGCTAGTGATCACTACTCTTTGTGTTGTCTTTTGCAGTTTTCCTTGTTCTTTGGATGTGGTGTAGTGGTTCGAGTTCTGATTCTGCCTCCATCGCTTTCTCACTGGGTGAAGTTTATAAAACCCTCAGTGCTACAATAAATTCAGGAAGTAGTGATTATTAGTCTTCTTAACAACATGAGATATGCATTCTCTCCCCATCTGTGTAGGTAAGGATCATGATCCCCAGAGAGATTGACTTATTCAAAGTTACCCAGGTCAGAAATAATGACCCCATTTCTCTGTCTACCCTCCTTTCTGGGGAGCCATCATCATAGGTTTAATAAGCAACCTTGATGCCCTACAAAGGATACTTTGGTCCCCCAAAACAAAACTCTGTTCTCCTGCACACTCTCCTTTCACTACAGCTGGCGGACAGTGTCCTCCAGGCCGAGCTGAGCCCCACTAGAGAATGTAGTGAGTGAGAGAAGGACAAGAGATCTCGTCACTCAGGAGCCTTTCCTGTGCTCCTGGCCCCAAGGAGCTTCCCAGGACATGTGCAGCACACAAAAATATGTCTTCCCCTGCTGCTGCTGTGGCCACTTTCCAACAACATTCACAGAGCTCTTCCTATGTTCTCGGAGGTGTAAGTAAGAATGAGAAATGACCCCTCTCCTCCAAAGAGTGCATCATCCAACCAGGGAGACAGATAGGTGAATACTCTCATACCATGGGATAACGCTGTGATGTACAGAGTACTGTGGGAATTCGGATAGGAGTAATTCATTTTGCTTGGTATGTTGTGGCAAGCTACAGCAAGGAGGTGACATCTGAGCTGGGTGTACATGGCAAAGAAAGGATTGGGGGATGGCTCTTTCAGATAGTACGGACAACAAAGTCTCCATGTGTCAAAGAGCATAGTGTGTTTAAAGATAAAGAGCAGGTAGAGTGAGGGCGAAACATGGGCAGAGACAGGGCAAAGAGAGGCTGGAGGAGGCTGGGTGAGGCCAGGGGTAAAGGGCTGTGATTGAGCAAATCACAAGGGTAAAGGATTGAGGCAAGGAGATTATTAACTGGGGGCCGATACAATCACAGCTATCTTAGCCAAAGCTTCCTCTGGCTGGGGTAAACAATGAAAAACAGGACTGATAAACCATTTCATTCCAACCCCACTCATTTTCAGAGCTTTGCCTGCCTGGAGCTCAGGGATGTGGAGAGGAGCTGATCTCTATTGAAAGTCCTCCTTTCCTGCTTATCCTCCAGTCCCTTTGATTTGATGGCATATGCCAGCAGAGCTGTGGAAAAGATCAAAATGGTGTTAAGATTGATCTCTGAGTTTGGCAGAGCTGAACTCAAACATACCATTCAAAACGGACTGCTGTATCTCTAGAAGCTATATGAGGTGCCATCTACTTGTGATACACGTTCCTAAGAAATGCTGACCAGGGTTTTGTAAATTGGATCATTTAAAAAGTTGTAGGAGGGGGGGGTTCATTGTTTAGAAGGGCTATGTGGCAGGGCACCTGGATGACTCAGTGGGTTAAAGCCTCTGCCTTCGGCTCAGGTCATGATCTCAGGGTCCTGGGATTGAGACCCGAATCAGGCTCTCTGCTCAGCAGGGAGCCTGCTTCCCTTCCTCTCTCTTTGCCTGCCTCTCTGCCTACTTGTGATCTCTGTCTGTCAAATAAATAAATAAAATCTTTTTTTTTTTTTTAAAGAAGGGTTATGTGGCAAATCCATTTTTTAAGGAAGTAATTCTCTTGTATGGTAAATTGCTTCCTGATCTAGATTTCCAGTATACAGGTGTGCTGAGATACACAGTGCAAGGTTGACATCAGAATATACTGCTTAACTCCCTCAAACTGGCAAACCAGCCAGGAATGAAAACATTGTATGGATCAATTTATCCAATAATAGTTATCCAATAACTATTTGCCAAAAAGCCAGCTGTGCTAACCCTGAGAGCACAGTGATGAGGGGACATTTCCTGCCTCCAAGGCCCACAATGGTCTAAAGGCAAAGACAGGTAGGCATACAGCTCACTATGGTATGGCATTCCAGGTGCCATGCATTATGTAAACTGATTAATTCTAATCTCTTCATGTTGAATATCTAATCAAAATACTGAGTTATCTGGTTTTCCCTTCTGCAAACTGGCAGTTAGACATGGGGATCCATGTCTAACATCATGAAAATTGCACCATACCATTATGAACTAATCATAAATGACACTGTCAGTTTTATACAAAAATCTATTCAGAAAAAATTCAGATTCTTTCATCAACATAAGTCACTTAAAAAAAGCATGAATTAATCATTTCATTTTCTTCTCCAGTTTTGTTCTAGTCTTTGAGTTGACTTTGTACAACAATGCTAAGGATTCCTTAATTCCTCTGACCCACCTCCACCCAGGTCTGGGGCTGTGGTGGTGTTCAGTGTTGAGGCAGGTGAAACACGCGAAAGTCAAGGCAAAGCCCACGACTGGGTTTCATAAGAAACCATGAGTCTAAGTTGCTATCAACATATCTTAGCAGAGCAAGTTTTTCTGGGATCCAGAATTTGTTTCGAAGGAGTAAAGATGAGTAAGTTAAGAAATGACATTGGGATGCCTAAAAGATAAAAGGATCTTTGGATGAAAATTATCGGAAAGTGGGTTTGGGATCAAAGCAAGGAAGAATTTGTCATAGTTGGAGTCATCCAAGACTGGTGGAGGCAGTGGACTTCCTGTTGCTGATAGAGGCCAAGCAGAGGTGGGATGAGAGTCAGGGGTTCCCAAACTGGGTGGGAGATTGGTTCAGATGAACCCTACACCCCTTTGTGCTGAACTTAAGTCCTTGTTCTGCTCTTAGCTGATAGAAAAACCCTGGGCCAAGAACACCACCTCTCCCAGGCTCCATTTTATCATTGCTAAGTTGAAAAGAGGGAGCAATTTTCAGAGCCCTTGATGGCCACTGTCAGGGTACCCCAGACCTACAGCCCTGGACCTCAAAGGGCAATGAGCACAGTGTTGGGAGTTGGATCTCCAGATCCATCAGCTCCATCCTGTGACTCAGAAGTTCTTTCAATCCCCAACATTGGTGACCGGCAAGGCTGGTTTGTCTTGTTTTAATTATTATTTAGATGACTATTTGGCTCATTCCTGAGTAAGTCTTGAATCAAGTCAGACCTGTTAATTGAATCAAGGTTATATAATCACATTTGGGCATTTAAATGCAAACCAATTATTTCTGAGCCTAAGCATCTTATACACAAGGAGGGAGTTCTAGTACTTGGAGGGAATGTATGCTAATGCACAAAGCCTCACCCTTAAAGTGGAAGGTGGAGCATTCTTGGGCACTCCTGTTTCGATGAGGTTGTTGTAATAGTTACTGCTCTGGGCACATTCTGGGAAGATGCTGGAAACATCTCAAACAAGTATGACATTGATGTTACTCCAGTTTGTTGAACTCATTACATTTGGAATATGTCTCCTCATAGCATTTGGCTGGCTTATAAATATATTTTCAGAATCTGTAGGAAGCATTTGTAAGGAGACCTCTTTTGGCCTTTCTGGTTATCAGCATTCCCTCTTTCTCTCCTTTGACAAAGATATGCCTGATTAATTAGGCATTTAGATTTTTCACTTTGGTCTCTTTCTAGTTTCTAGTCTCAGCCCCGATGCGCGTAAATCTTGCACTTCTCAAATATTGGCCCCTCTCCACAAAGAGAAAGGAAAGCAGGGAGAGAGCTGTGGAAAAGTCACTGATAAGTTTCACAAAACTAGCAATGTAAAGCAGTACATCAAGGAAGAAGGTACCAGACTTGAGTTTGAAGAGTTTGTCCCTAAACTTTCTAAGATTCATGTAGGCTAAACAGACCTAGGGGAGCATCTAGCTCATAGGCACCTTGTATGTACTGTCCTCCTCACTCGGAGGGTGAGGGACCAAATGCCCAGTCTCTATCCCTTGTTACGAAATTACTTGGCAGGCTTTGTCAAGATCATTCAGACTTGAAACATAACCAGATGCCATTGCTGGAGATGACGCACTCCTAGATGAAGCACTTTCTGCTTTCGCACTTTGTCTTTGTCTCCGACATAAAATTGTCAGGCACATCTGAGGACAGATATTCCAGATAGGGTTTCATCTTTGCCATGGCGTCCTGGCTGGGAAACCTTTACACACTTGGAGTTGCAGAAGTCAAGGAGGGACTAATCACTGGAGGTGGGGTCCTTGGGACAGTTTCATTGCACACACATGGCTGAAATGTGTCACATGAGGGCAGGCATACCAGTGTGCCCTGTATATAGCTTCTGGCTAGATGACACTGTCTTCAGCAAAGCCAAAGGAAACAGCAAGTTGATTTTTCCAAACAGGGTTCATTAGACCCACAGAGGACTAACCTTAAGCCTGACTTTGGGTTACCTTTTCTTGCCAGGGATTGTATTAAATGATTCTATCTGGAACTGAAGGTCTTGAGAGACCATGGTGTGGCTTCTCAGTCTTTTGAGAGTCAACTTTCAAAAGCTCATTTTTATTCCAGGTCAGTCCTTCACCCCCTTCCTTCTGGGGTGCCTGTGACACAGATAAGCCCATGACACCTGGCAGGGTTGGCAGGAGTATTAAGTTGAAACGGGAATGTGGGTGTTAGCATATCAAAGTAGATCTGAGAAGGCATTCCAAACCAACTCTTCCACACTGGGAACTCAACCCCTAAGTAACGATCACAATAAGGGCAACTGTCCCATGTCAGAGAGGGAAGTACAGGGTAAAAGCCATGTCTGCTATGTGCCAGCACTTGGATAAGATGGAGACTCAGCTCGGTTCTGCTCATTCACTTGATGGACTTCCGCAAATGCTACTCTGGATACTAGAGCATGTGAAGGGGAAAATAAAACGCCATCCATGTCTTGAGCTCTGGGGTGGTAGCTATAAGGCCCCAAGATGTCTCTGGAGCTGAATGGTGGCCTACAAGTGCTTGGCTGAAAGATAATGGTGTCAAGCCTAAACTCATTTGCATCACTCACCCATCAGGGGTCTCTGACTAGGAGCTATTTTCAGATGACATAGATCTCCAGGAGGTACTTGCCTCCTGCCTGTGACACTTGTAAGACTCTTGCCACATGACTATAGTGACAAATGAAGCTTTTTTCTAATGATGCCATTAATAATTCTAAACATCCCAGAAGGGAAGTGACTGGGAATAGACTTCCCAGTGTATCCCTCCTGTTATATTCCCAGGCCTGTGGGCAGAAAAAGAAATCTATGAATGTTGAGTATACTAAAAAGAAAAAGAAAATTGCTTTTCAAATTATGGAATCTGGCTACTTTAAAGTATGTGGTGCTGTCAGTGTCTAAAACAGGAGATGGTCAGACCCAGAGTTCAAAATGTCTAAGTAGTTGTTTGGCAGCAGATGTTTCAAGGCAGCTTAGAGGAGAATATTGGGGCCATGAGTCTGTAGTCATTTTCCCAGCAGTGCTCTTGGGACTTGGGTTTCATAAAAGATAATTTCAACTCCTCCTTTTAAGGGAATTTTAGTCTAGTTGTTTTTTCTGCCTGAGGCACTGTCCTCTGTCTCATTATTTCCTGATTTTGTCCATCCTTCAAGATGCAGTTCAAATGCCACCTCCTTTCATAGGTCTTCCATGATAGACCCCAGTTGGAATTTACCATTCCCTTCTCTAACTCCCATGTAAGTTTATCTACACCTCTCTCATGTCCACTTTCCAATTTCTGTAAGGTAAATTACACACTTGTTTTATATCAATAAGTTTCAAAAGATTGAATTCTGACAGAATATGTTCTTTGACTACAGTGGAATTAAGTTAAAAATTAGTAAACTACTTAGGTAATCCTAAATACTTGAAAATTAAATAATGAACTGCTAACCATGGATCAAAGAAGAAATTTTAAGAGAAATTAGAAAATATTCAAATTGAATGATAATTCAATACTACCTTTCAAAATTTGTAGGGTGCAGGTAAAGAAGTGCTTAGAGTGAAGTTAATAGCACTAACCTGATCATGTTGGAAAAGAAGGACATTTTACTTATTTTGTTTATTTATTTTTTTTTTAAAAAAGATTTATTTATTTATTTATTTATTTATTTATATTTATTTGATAGACAGAGATCACAAGTAGGCAGAGAGAGAGAGAGAGGAGGAGGAAGCAGGCTCCCTGCTGAGCAGAGAGCCCAATGCAGGGCTCTATCTCAGGACTCCAGGATCATGACCCAAGCCGAAGGCAGAGGCTTTAACCCACTGAGCCACTCAGGTGCCCCTGTTTATTTATTTCTTAAGTAGACTCCGTGCCCATGCCCAGCTTGAACTTAAACAACCCTGAGACCAAGAGACATGTGCTCTACTGACTGAGCCAGCCAGACACCCCAAGAAGGAAGTTTTAAAATTAATTATCCAAATTTCCATTTTGAAAAGGAGAAAAAAAAGAAGGTAAGGAAATTAAACCCAAAGAAAGTAATAACTACAATAATAGTTGTAATAATAACTAAAAGCAGAAATCAATGTATTGGAAAACAAACTGTAGGAATTTTTAGCAAAGTTGGAAATCAGTACTTTAAAAAGTTCACAAAATTTATAAGCCCCTAGCAGGGTTTCCTCAATTAGAAAAAAAAAAAGAAAATACAAATGACCAATATATGTGATGGAAGAAGGGATATCATTACAAATCTTGCAAGTGTTATAATAGAGGAATGCTATGAACAATTTTATGCTAATAAAGTTGGTACCTTAGATGAAATAAAATGAAATAAACAAAATCTTTGAAAAATACAACTTACCAAAACTGACTCAGGAAGAAATGGAAAAATCTAAACAGCTTATATTTTACTTATTTTTTAAAGATTCTATTTATTTATTTGAGAGAGAGAGAGAATACAAGTGGGGGAGAGGGAGAAGCAGGCTCCCTGCTGAGCAAGGAGCCTACAGTGGGGCTCCATCCCAGGACTCTGGGATCATGACCTAACATGAAGGTAGCTGCTTAACTGTAAGCAGACTGAGCCACCCAGGCACCCCTAGATACCATATATTTTATAAAGAAACCGAGGGGCACCTGGATGGCTCAGTCAGTTAAGTGACTGCCTTAGGCTTGGGTCATGATCCTAGGTCAGAGTCCTGGGATAGAGCTCTGGCTCTTTGCTCAGTGGGGAGTCTGTTTCTCCCTCTCCCTCCTCTGCTCCCCCTGCTGGTGCTCTCCTGCCCTCTCTCTGTCAAATAAATAAATAAAATCTTAAAAAAAAAACCAAACCTGAATTCACTATCAAAAGGTTCCTACAAAGAAAACTCTATACCTGATGATTTCACTTGTGAATTTGATTCATTGAAGGGGGGAAAAAATACAAATCTTGCATAAACACTTTTAAAAAGGGAGAAGAAGAGAAAGTTTCCCAATTTATTTTATGAGGTTGGCATAATCCTGATGTCAAGACTTGATGAAGATATTTACAGAAATAAAAATAACAGATCAATATATATGTATTTTTGTGAAGATAGACACAATAATCCTTAACACAATATTAGAAAATAGAATTCAAAAATACATGAAAACTATACATTATGACCAAATAGAGTTTACCTTGGGAATATAAAGCTGGTTTAACATTTGAAAAAAATCAATTTAATTCATAATGGTAACAGAATAAAGGAGAAGAAAATATATAATCATTTCAGTAGAGGCAGAAAAAACACATGACAAAATAGGACACCCATTCATGATTAAACAAAACAAAACAAACCAACAACCAGAAATTTAGGAATAGAAGGGAAATTTCCCAGTCTGACAGAGTACATCTATGAAAAAACCTACGTTAATATCTTATACGATGATGAAATACCGAATATTTCCCTCCTAAGATCAGGAAAAATGAAACTTTGTCCATTTCTAGCTTGTCTTTTCAACTTGTAATTGGAGGTATTAGCCAGTGCAATAAGATAAGAAAGTAAATAAAATAATTAAAGTTTGGAAATAAAGAATAAATAGTAGTAGCAGATGACAGGATTGTTTATGTAGAGAATTCAAGGATAAAATGCCAATATACAAAAATAAATTATATTCCTATATAATAGCAACCAACAATTGGAAAATAAAAATTAAAAATATAAAATAGGGATTAAATTGATAAAAGATGTATAATAAACCTATGTTAAAAACTACAAGAGAATCTTGAGAGAAATTAGAGACCTATAAAATTGAAAGATACATGTCATGGATTAGAAGATGCAATATAGTTACAATGTCAAATTTACGCATAATGATCTAAAGATTCAATACAATTTCAATTAAAATCCTCAGAGGCTTTTGTAGAAATTTACAGGTTGACCCTATAATTTATATGGAAATACAAAGGGCCTAGAATAGCCAAAACAATTTTGGGAAGAAAAAAGTCCCAAGCGGGAGTACTCACACTCCCTGATATCAGTACTTCTTATGAAGCTACTGTAATCACAAGAATGTGTTATTTAGGTAAGGAGACACAAATACACAAATCAATTGAACAGAGTGGAGAGTACAGAAATATACCCATAAATATACAGTTTATTGATTTTTGACAATGGTGTCAACAGCTTTCAATGGGGACTATAATCTTTTCAACAAGTTGTTCTGGAATAACTGAGATAAACTAAACTAGATAAAACAAACCTCAGTATTTACTACTTCACACAGCATAAAGAAACCAGATAGAATGTAGACCTATTTGCAAAAGCTAACATTCTAGAGATGCAAAAGAGAAAATAGAAGAATATCTCAGATTAGGCAAAATTTCTTAAGTAAGACATGGAAAACAATAGTCAAAAAAGAAGTAAAGATAAATTAGACTTCCACAACATTAAATTGTCCTGCTCATTGAAAGAAATAATTAAAAAAATAAATAGGCAGGAAAACTATTCACAATGCATGTATCTGACAAAAGACTTATATTCAGAACATAGAAAGAACTCTTACAAGTCAAAGTCAAAAAGATAACCCAATTTTAAATTATGGGCAAAAGATCTGAACAGGCAACTCATGAAAGAAGATATATGAGTGAAAGTAAGAATATGAAAAGATGCTCAACATCATTAATCATCAGGGAAAGACAATTAAAATCAAAAGGTGATATCATTTCAAACTTACTCAAATGACCTAATTTAAAAGCCCCAAATGTTGGTGAAGATGTGGAGCAACTGGATCTCTCCTACATTACTGGTCCTAAAAATGCTACATGGGAAAAAACCATTTGATGATTTCTTATAAAATTAAAGATGGGCCTACTGCTATAGATGGTTTATATCCTCCCCTCTCCCCAGATTTGTATGTTGGTATTGGGAGATGGGGCATTTGGGGAGGTGATTAGACCATGAGGTTGGATTCCTTATGAATGGAAATTGTGCCCTTATGAAGGAGACTCCAAAGGGCTCCCTCGCCGCTTTCGCCATATGAGCACAGAGTGAGAAGACAGCCATATTTGAACCAGGAACCAGACCCTTAGCAGACACTGAATCTGCTGGTGCCTTGATCTTGGATTCCCTGGCCTCTAGAACTGTGAGAAATTTCTGTTGTTTGTAAGACACTCCGTCTATGGTATTCTGTTATAACAGCCTGAATGTATTAAGACTCCTACCCTATGACCTAATAATTCCACTTGTGGATATTTACCCAAAAGAAAACATACACCTCCAGCAGAGAATTTTGTAAAGATGTCATAGAAACTTTATTCATAATAGCCCCCAAACTGGAAAAAATCCTAATGCTCATCAACAGGATGGATATACAATTGTGGAATAGTCATACAATGAAACACTCCTTAGCAATCTCTCCTCACACATATATACACACATTTAACATTTATTTTGATACCTAAATCTGTACATATGGAAAACTATGAGTTTGCTCTGATGTCTTCAATTCCAATCCAGCCATTGCAAGGTTTCACTTTTCTCTCTTTCCATATCTGTAACCCCCTTCTCTGACAGTGACATCTGCTATCCTTAATATATTCACAAGCTGATCAGTCTCCCTGTATGTAATCTGTCTCCCAGCTCTTCTGCTCTCTTCACCACACACAGGCTCTAACACTGCACGTAGGGCGTGAATGTCCTCCTTCCCCCTCTAGAGCTTGAATGCAATGCTCTGGGCCGCCAAGGTCTCCACTGGGGACACCTACCTCGTCTTGCCCCTCTCAGGGCTTTAAGACAAAATGGTTCTGGAAGAAAAGGGAAGCAACAAGTAGAAGAGGAAAAGGAATAATGAATTTCACTTCTGCTTGTTATTATTATTTTATAATTAAACCTCAGTTTTTTCTTTCTAAACCATGTCCTGGGGAGCCTCAGTTTTTACAACCAAGTGTGGGGCGGGGGAGCTATGAAATTTTCTTAGATAAAAGGACAGTTCTCTCTCTCTAAGAGAACTTCTCTTATCTGCTAAAAGCATTTACTCAAACAACTGTTAATTTAAAAAATAATAATGGTTTTTTTTTCTTCTCCTTCTCACTGTCAGTAATATCAACAGTCCTTTGTGCCAGATAACAGGCACATATTTTGCCTGTTTAAGCAACTCTGAGCTAAGGTTGTCTTCATTTTACAAGTGAGAAATTTAAGTCTTAGATAATGGAGTAGCTAGGACTTGAAATACAATGTTTCTTTTCTAAAACTTGTACTTCCCACCATACTGAATAGCTTTCCTATAATCCACCAAGAGAGCAAGACACACAAGTCTCTGTAATGTGGCTGAGAAGAATTACTCTGGTTGTTTGGGGAACCAGGTGAGGGAGTTCTGTAGAAAAATTCTAGCCCAGACTTCCCACAGGGAGGACCACCTCACCTGTTCAGCCTCAGAACAGTCTGGTTACACTAAGGAATCAGGCAGAGGGAATTCACACAGGCAGACCCTGAGATGTGTAGGGCTCTTTTTGCAAAATAATAGGTTTCCAAACATACTCTTTCCATGATTACACTAGGTGATCATTAGATTTAATTATTTGCTTTCAATCTATAAGAGATTTGATATTTAATTAAAAAAAGATTTTATTTATTTATTTGAGAGAGAGACAGAGACAGACAGAGAGAGACAGAGATAATGAGAGAGAACACAAGCTGGGAGGAGAGGGAGAAGCAGGCTCCCCACTGAGCAGGGAGCCCAACTCACCGCTCCATCCCAGAACCCTGGGGTCATGACCCCAGCCAAGGGCAGATGCCTAACCGAATGAGCCAGCCAGGTGCCCCTGATATTTAATTTTTAAAACCTAGTGAGTTATTAGGCTCACACCTGTCCGGGGGAAGTGGGAGATAGTGGGTACTGAATTAGGAAATACTTCAATATCAGGTTTATTATATAACAGACAAAAATGCATGAAACCCCACTTTATTAAATTTCCTTTGAACTTCCAAATGTTATGGATATTTTATTATACTAGTTTCTAGCATCTGTTAAGAACAAGTCTCAGGGGGTACACAGAGGCTCCTTTACTGTTTTTACAATTTCTTGTGTCTAAAAGTATTTCCAAATAAACAGTAATAAACAAAAAGCAAAAACCAAGTTCAAGAACACTATTAACAAATGTTTATTGTAGAATTGTACTTGAGTTAAGTACTACATTTCTTGCTCAAATCGACTCTTTCTATGACAAATATAGAGACCATTTAAATATGGGGTTTAAAAATACCTGTATATAGAGCTATACATCTATGAAATAACATTTATTTTTCTCCAAATATGTTCTCTTTCTTTACTTGCCAAATTTAATCCTAGCTTTAAATGTTTCTTTCCCCCTAAATTGTTCTCTATAAGATAAAACCTGAAAATTTACCAATTTTATTTCTTATTGAAAAATAAAATATGAGCTATAATTCAGGAGGAAAGCTCAGAAGGCAGGTCTCGCTGCTCTTTTCTATAAAAGAGGTTCCAACAACATCCCCTCATATTTCTCTCTGCACTGGTGCCCTAACGTGATGAGTATAGTTTGTTAGGGAATATTTGTGATCTGGTGTTCGTAGACTCAAGGTTTCTGTGGCATTGGGGATGAGTGTCCAGGGATGAGAATGGGTTGTGTATTTGTGGCTAAGGAGTTGGATTTCATACTCCAAGCAAAAGAGAGCCACTAAGGCTTTTAAAGGTAGACATACATTCCTCTGTATTTAGGAAGGTACCCCATTTTATCTAATCCTAGGTGTCTGATTGGAAGACCCATCATTATTCTATGTGCCTCTAAGAAAGAATAGGACACCGAAGGGCTCCTCCGCTCTCAGTGGAAGGGTAAATGAGAAATTTACAGAAGGGGCTAGCCTGAATGCCTCCACCTTGGCACCAGGTGGAAGGACACAACAACCATCTGCCCTGGGAATTTGTGCCTCTAACAGCACTCATGCAAGCCTGAGGTCTGAAGTCACACCCCCAATGTGGTCTAAGAAATGTGAAGCGGAAAATGTAAATGGATCTCAGCTGAGATCGTGGAAGCAAACACAACTGTGGTCGCTGGGATGAGAAAATGGGTTTTGATTTGAATCAAGGACATAGGGTAACCAGCAGCAATCTGGGGAGAACAGCAGAAAGCAGAACATTCTCTTTGGGGCCATCCTCATGCTGGGCTCACCGAGTCTGTATCTCAAGACCGGCTGTGGGATGTTCCGTGCCTCTAACATTTCACAGCAGAGGAAGTCCCCTTCCCTGGATCAGCCCCATCTCCTGTGGGTCCTCAACCATGCACAGTGAAGCTGAGAGTTGTTCTGGATGCTTCCTTCTCCCTCACACCTGGCTGCAGATCGGGAGGCTTGCCACAGGGCCCCTCGATTACAGGTACCTCACTCTGACACCCTTTGATGGCCCAGGAATCTGACCTTGACTGTACCCCCAAATGATAAAACCTCAGAATCTGACTTACTTGAGACCAAACAGTATAAATGAGAAGAGAACTTAACTGATACTCAGTGTGACACATACCTGCTGAGGGCACTGGGAGACATGTTCTCTGGCCAGGGTGTGGGTCCCTGAGGGCTGCCCCTAAGGGGGCCACACAGTTCTGTAGATGTTGTCTGCTGGTTCTGAAGTCAGCACCAAGGGCAGGGAGGTGGTCAGTGATGGATGGATGGAGGGGGGATGCACAGCACGTGCAGATGCCTGGCTTTACACTCATTCTCTCACTTCATCCGTAAGCAGCCCTGTGAGGCAAAGGATTGTCAACACCAAGGTATAGCTGAGGAAAGTGAAGCTCAGAGAGGTTAAGTCACTCACCCAAGGTCACAGAGGTGGAAGCTGGGATTTGAACTCAGGTTGTTGTCTCTTGAGCTAGCATTCTTTACTGCTACACTCTACTACCCATACTCACAATGCAAACATTGTAGGAATGTCAAGACAAAGGAACAATGTGTAAAAGGAGGGGTGTGGCAGGCACAAATCAGAGTATGGAGGGCTGAGGAAGGACTGGGTTTGAGAAAGTAGAAAACTCTGCTGTAGACCTCTTTCATAAAGTGTGGCAATGAAAAGGAGTTGGTGGTTGGATTTTTGTTGTTTTTGTTGTTGGGAGGGACTTGGGCCAGACCTGGAACAATCTCCAGAGGGAGCAAGGAATGGGGTCAGGAGTGAAGTGGAAGCTCTGGATGAGATAAGGGATACATCCTCTTATTCTGAACACAGGAACACAGGACTGTTTGGAGATACTGTTAAGTTTATGGGAGTAGGAATTTGAGGGGCTCATACTTTCTTTCCTCGGCAAAACAGGTAATAAGGCCATTAGCTGAGAGTGAGGGAGATGGGCTCTGTAGACAAGAGCACTTTGGTATAGACACTGTGGAAAATGAGAAGGGATTATTTCCCTCTTGTGCATTTCCAACTAGTTTCACAAAGCAGCCTCTGGACCCAACATGCTTGTCTATTTTTAACCCATCTCATCCTGAGAGGAACGGTCCACATCTCAACTTTGGGATTAGCTTAGGGTCATGCTTGGATGGAGCCATGGCATTAGTGGAAAGCAGGTTTTGTTCCTTTCTCTGGGAGCAGTGATTAGAAAAGAGTATAAGCTCTAGATTCCCCAGACTGAATCCTGGCTCTAAGATGTACTAGCTGTGTGACTTTGAGTAAGTGACTCAACCACTCTGTGTTTTGGCTGCCTCATCTGTACAATAGAGATAATAATAGTGCCTACTTTACAGGACTGTTGTGAGGATTCAATAGGCTTATGTTTATGAAACATTTTAGAACTATGCCAGGCACTTAATAGGTGCTCAAAAATGTTAGCTATTATTATGAGATCTTATTCTGAACATACAATAAACTGCACAAATCAGGGGTGAACTATGTGAAGTAGTTTTACAAAGTAAATACACCTATGTAACCACCTCACAGATTGAGATACAGGCCATTACCTGAACCCCAGAAGCTACCCCTATCCCCCCTACCAATCATCTCCCTCAAAGGAAACCACTATTCTGACAGCCCACAGAGGAGTTTTGCCTGTCCAGAAGCTTTCTACAAGAAGATCGAACACCTTCCACCCGGCATTGTGCATCTATGCTGTTGTGTGTGGTGATGGCTTTTCTCCTTCCAGGCCAGGACTTCACCAAACAACTTTACTGTAATCGGTTCATGTACACAAGCCGTCACTCAAGTTATCCCTTCACTGGTCAGATGAGAAGTATGAGCGTGGAGGCAGAGGGAAACTTGAGGAAACTCAAGTGTTAGGAATTCCCAGAAGTGCATGGAATGTTTTGAACACTCCGGAGCCTTGAGTTGGAGTTTTGGGGAAACTCTACCCTTTGGGGAGAAGGACCGCCTCTGGGTTACATTGTGTGGAGGGCATTTGAAACTTCTTTGCTTCAATTAATCCTTATAACAACTACTCTAGGAACTATTAATCCCATTTTATTTTATTCCATTGGAGTAATAATTATTACAGCTTTCTTTACTTACTTATAACTTCATTTATAGTAAATTTTGTTAGCCCCATTTTAAAGATGAGGAGACTGAGGCTGTGTGAATTAAGTGACTTTCCCCACAACTACAGTGAGTATGTAGATATAGGGAAAGTATAATTAGAAGTGAAAAAAGTTGAATAAATTTGTAGATAAGCTTGATAATTATGGGTACAAAGACTAGAAGGGATGGACATATAAAATATTGTTTTAAGTTCTGTTAAAGATTAGTGATTATAGAAACTTAAAAAGAATTCTTTCACTATTATATTGATTTTTCAATGAAAAAGTGATTTGAAAAAACACTTTGAATCCTTCTTTGCACCTCCCAAACCACCGCCGTGCTCAAACCTTTCACCTCTGTTTGGCCTCCTTTGCCTCGCTCTCCTTTTCTCTTTCCCAGACTTCAAATCAGATTAGATGACCTATCTAGTTTCTCCTGTGATCTTACATTCTCCAAATATGCACACACCCTGTTTTGTGAGGGGAGGACTCCTTTTAGAGTGTCAGCTCTTTGCTTAGGAAGGCTTGCTCTGGTTTGATAATTTTCTGCTTTACGCTCATAAAAACTACTGGGGCATTTATGGCTCTACATAAATAAAAACATCACCACTTCGTTGTCATGGAGATGGGCCCCTCCCCACCTCCAGCCTGTGAGTCTGGTTTGTGCAGCTGAGTGCACAGTCTCCAGAAAGCTCCAACCTTATACAGAGACAGAATTGTCCCCTTGGCACGTCACAGCTACAGACAGTAACTTCTGAGATGGGGACAGGGGGCTCTTCTGCTGGCAAACCTCTGCTTTCTGGGTTGACTTGTCCACTGCATCATTACAGATGTTGATCCAGCTGTTGATATTAGGACCTGAAATAACAGAGGCTTAACGGAGCAGAAGTTGATTTCTTTCTCCCCTAAGCAGGTGCAGAATAGATAGAGGGGCTCCATCCTATCGGGGACCTAGGTTCCTTCTGTTTTGTTGCTTTCTTAAATTTCAGTTATTGCTTTCATCTGTTTTCTCCGAGATGGCTCACTGCCACTCTACATCCCAGTTGGAAACATGGGGGAAAGCGGGAAGGAGGGCATGTCCCTCCCTTTAACATCCTGCATTGCAGCCATTGACCCTGGCATAGGAGGTATGGATGCATTGCAAGAAGATGGCCACAGACACACTCCAGGGCCAGACCACCCGGGTTTGAATCTTGGCTCTACCGCTCACTAGCCAGTTAACCTTGGGCAATTAATTCATCCACTCCATGCTTCAGTTTCCTTATCTGTCAATTAGGGATTATGATGATAATAATAGTACTCTCCCCTCAGCATTGTTAAAGCTTAAAGGAGCTATTATGTGAAAATGTGGGCTTTGCATTTATATATAAATTAAACTTACATAAGTTATATATAAATTTATGTATTAAATGTGAAGCTTAAATGAGCTATTATGCTTGGCCCTCTGCCGCTCCCCTGCTCATGCTCTCTCTCAAATAAATAAAATCTTAAAAAAAGAGAAGAGTGTCTGACACACAATAGGTTCCATATGTACATATATATGTTACCCTCTATATACTTACTATATATATGTATACTAGTGTATACATATATAATAATTAGTATAATTGCTGTGGAAACTTTGGTGTAACATGAAGTGGTGATAGTGATGGTAGTGGTGGTGGTGATGGTAGTGAGGGGGGTGGTGGTTGGTGGTGATGATGATGGTGGTGAAGGGGGTAGTGGTGATGGTGGTGTTGGTGGTGATGGTGGTGGTGGTGAGGGGTTTGGTGGTGGTGATGGTGTTGGTGATGATGGTGGTGGTGGTGGTGGTGGTGGTGAGGAGGGTAATGGTGATGGTGATGATGGTGTTGATGATGGTGGTGATGGTGGTGGTGAAGGGGGTGATGTGACTACCATAAGAGCTCATGGAGACCAGATCAGAGGACACTGAGAGATCCTGTACTGTTGATACATGACCTTGTACTGCAGGGTTGAGCACCCTGGAGTTGCTTACCAGTGATGAGTCCTACCTTGACTACTGTAGGTCCTGGCACAGAGCCAAGCTGTGATGATGGTGTTGATTCCTGGGCCATATGACCTTGATTTGAGTCAAATGAAATCACTTCTGGGTCAAGGAAGGTATTACCTACCCACTTTTAAGTGAGAGGCCGAAGACCTCTAAAGTAGGAACAATAGTCACACGTCTCTACCCAAGTCACAAACACAGATAAACAGGACCTGGGATTCTGGCAAACCCTAGGAGAGTTTCCATCCTGAGAAAAAAAGTTTTCTGTATCTGGAGTGGGAAGGAGACAAGACTGGAATGAAGCATTTTAATCCAAGAGAATCTGCTCTGAAAAGCCTCTTGCCTCCAGAACTTTTAAGACTAAATATTAAAATCTAGTTGACCTTCACTAATTATCTCATTTTACACTGCATTTCCATGTCCCATGTATCCTTAGGGCCTCGAGGACACATGCCTTCAAACGCTGACTTGGGTTTACAACAGGGTTCAAGGTGACTCTGGCAGACATTTCATATCCCCCCTCAGAATCCTTGGTCCATTCCTGGCTCTGGCTGTTGTGGCAAGCAGCCACTTGCAAATGTACTGGGGCAGTGCCTCGCCTCAGCTGCTCTTGCATGTGTTGCTTCCATCCTACTGCTGGGGGAAGCCAGTGAGAGCTGCCTAACCTTGATGGGGCATGCACACACTTGGGACTTTGAGGGGAAATGCTGGCCAATGGGCTATGGGACAGAGTGGATGAATAATCCCTTTTCCTGAGTCTCAGGTAGAAAATTCTCAGGTGCATTCAACACGATTCCTCAGAAGGTCCTCAGTGGGATCAAGCTGCCCACAGTGGTGACAAACATCATCCCTTGGACACTTGGAAAATCTTTCCCTCCTTCCTCATTTGGTCATGCAAGTTCCCGAACTTTGGCTCTTTGGATTCACTCCCAAAATAAACTATTTGCATAAAAACCCTTGATTTGGGCTTTGTTTTTTTTTGTTTTTGTTTTTGTTTTTTTTTTTTGAGGAAATCCAGGTGGGATAGACATACTGGAGGGTCCCTAGGAGAAGACTAGGGGGTGCAACATGACCTAAGATCTTCTTGTTCTTGCCCTCCACTTTCTATAGTATGGCGGGCCTGAGAGGGTCTCTAGGTGGGCTTCCAGAAAAGGGAAAAGGGTGTACCCTGTTTTAATCTATAAATGCCATCCCAATGCCAATGATTCCCAGATTTCTAAATCTGGCCCTTAACATCCCCAAGGTTCAGACTCATATATCCAAGTTAAATTGGCCAAATCGGCCTCATCTCTCTACATGGCTATGTCATAGGTGGCTCAAATGTAGCATGGTCCCACAAATCCCCACCTCCCCCACTGTTTCCCACTGCCTCAGTGCCCCTCCCTCTTTCCCATTCATCTTTGATAGCACAGCACTTACCCATTTGCTCAGGCCAAAAACCTAGGAATCATTCTTGGTTCCTCTTTTCTCCTCAACCCACTACATCCAATCTGTAGCAAGACTCTTGGGTTGTACTTTCTGAATACCACATTTCATCAATTCTAAGACACACCTTCTTCCCATATGATAGCATGTATGAATGCAGAATGCACCTTACAATTAATGGCATACCATAGTTTAATTAATGGCATCTTCCTTCTGTAGTGAAATCTGACCACCCTCACCATCTCTTACATAACATTCTGGTCCCCCCCTAGAATCTTCTCACTGCACACCTGCAGTGGCCTCCTGACCCATCCCCCTGCTTCCACTCTCGCTCCACTTCGGTCTGTTCAGCACGCGGTGGCCAGAGAGATCTTTCAAAATTATATGTCAGTTCACCTCACTCTTTTGCTCAAAAGTTTTTGATGGCTTCCTATTATGTGTATGTGCAGCCCTACATGACCCGACTCCTCACTTACCAACACTGCCTCCCCCCTTATTTGTCACACTCCATTCACTCCCTGGAACTTTCTTACAGGTCCCAGAATGGATCCAGCACATTCTCATCACAGGAGCTTCTCAGAGCTGTTCACTGTCCCTGGAAAACCCTTTTCCCAGAGCATTCTCTTGCTCATCTTCATTCAAATGTCTTTGTTCAAATATCTCATCTCCCAGATGCCTTCCCCAGCCCTCCTAGCTGAAACAATGAACCACTCTATCCTCATTTACTTTTTCTGTAGCACTTTTCTGAAATCATATGATTTACTTTTTTGCTTACTTGCTTGGCTGTCTCCCCTACTGCAATGTAGATTCTGTAAGAGCCGGACCTTGCTTATTTCCCCTGGCACTTGGATGTATAGTAGGTGCCCAGTAGATACTTGTTGAATGAGTGAATGAAAATGCAAAGTACTGGTGAGAAGTTTGGACAGCATCACCTCCAGAGGCGGCTCAACTCCTGTTGGCTCACTCTTTCTGTGGGAAGAAGGAGCCATTGTACTGGCAGCCCCTGCGGGGTGGGGGTACATAAGAGAGGTGGGTTGTTTCATCTGAGCTCTGAAGCCAGGCTTTGTGACTGATTTATTTATTCATACCTCACCTCATTCCACAAAGGAGTAGGTCTTGTTTATAAGAAATACACAGTGCATTAGTGAAGTATAAATATAGAACCAAATTAGAGTGAGGGGAATCAGAACGGATGTTCCAGATGACAAGGCCTTCTACACACAGGAGATATTAGAGTGGCAAATACCTCTGAGTTTCCTGGTGGCCAAGAGCAGAAGGCACTGAACTTCCTATGAAGCTAGGTGAGGACACAGAAGGAAAGAGGGACTCTGGCTGGTGGGAGAATGTAGGTGGCTCACTGTGGGCCTCTTTAGCAGAGTTGAGTTTGGAGACCCTGCCTTACATTTTCTCTTGGTTCAATATTTAGGGGTGGAGAGGAAGAGAGGGCTGGGAGGGAGGATTCACTTAGAAACTCCAGCTCTGTAGATGGCCTCATCTCCTGTTTTGTCCACCTCTCTGGGCTGGGTTTCAGCAAACCCAGCTGTTGAACCCACTGAAAACTCCAGCTTTGCCACCACCCCCCTCCTGTAAGAACTACATCACCCATATTCCATTTTCTGGATGAATGACAGGTCGGAGACACTGCAGACAGTTACGTTTCTTCTTGTCCCCTTGTATTTCAAGCCTGTCCTAATGAGTCGAAGCTGAGCTTCCCATCCTGGCCTTCAGTTAGCTCACTGTTTTGGAATGTGGCAGATGGTCAGAGTCCAATTCATTTTGCAAACTTTGTTTATTACAGAGGGGCCATTGTTTCAGGACCAGAGTTACTCACACAGTGAGCTGAAGTGACATATCTGGACAGGTCTACTTGGCAGCCAGTCGTCACCTATACCTGGTTTACTGGTTTCTCATTTACCTTGGTCACCTCTCCTTTGACACGATGCTGCACCAAGGACAAAAGAGCCAAGGGGATCCCTGCCCCTAGAAAGCAAAACAACTCTTTCCCCACAAGGTACAACACAGTTGTTTTGAATTCTACTTTAGCAGCTAATCCTAGATGGACCCCTACAATGACCCTAAAGTGCCTCAGAACACAGTTTGAAATCATAGGTAATGGAAATGACCCAAAGCCCATCAACAGGAGAATAAAACTCTGTTCATCTATACAATGGAATAAAAAAAGAATAAAAAGACTAAACTCAGCAAAAAAAGAAATAGCTATGAATATACATTGTAATATGGATGAATCTCAGGAACATATTCAGTGAAAGAAGCCAGCCATAAAAGAGTAAATAATGTATGATTCCATTTATATGATGTTCTAGAACCTATGAAGCCAATCCATGATGATAGAAATCAGAACAGTGGTTGCCCATGGAGTTGAGTTTGACTGGCCAGGGATGATAGAACTTTCTATGGCAATGAAAACAGTCTATATCTTGATTGGAGTGGGGGTTACACAGCTGTATATATCTGGTAAAACTTACCCAATTGTATATTTGTGATCCATGCATGTCACCATATATAAATTTTACCTCCAAAATTAGGATAATAAAATGAGCAAGTAGTCATTGATCTTGGAAGTTAACCATGCTGTACTGTTTAATTAAAAGCAGGTTTGACATAGTGATCCGAAGGGGCACGTGCACCCGGATGTTTATAGCAGCAATGTCCACGATAGCCAAACTATGGAAAGAACCTAGATGTCCATCAACAGATGAATGGATAAAGAAGATGGGTACACACACACACACACACACACACACACACACACACACACTGGAATACTATGCAGCCATCAAAAGGAATGAAATCTTGCCATTTGCGATGACGTGGATGGAACTAGAAGGTATTATGCTTAGTGAAATAAGGCAGTCGGAGAAAGACAACTATCATATGATCTCCCTGATATGAGGAAGTGGTGATGCAACGTCGGGGGTTTGGGGGGCAGGAAAAGAATAAATGAAACAAGATGGGATCAGGAGGGAGACAAACCATAAGAGACTCTTAATGTCACAAAACAAGCTGAGGAGGGTCAGGGGGAGGGGGGTAGGGAGAGGGTGGTGGGGTTATGGACTTTGGGGAGGGTATGTGCTATGGTGAGTGCTGTGAAGTGTGTAAACCTGGTGATTCACAGACCTGTATCCCTGGGGCTAATAATACATTATATGTTTATTAAAAAATAAAAAAATAATTTAGAAAACCAGGTTTGAAACACCTTGTGCTATGTAATTACTTGTATAAGTATATTTGAGTATCTATAGCAACTAAGATTTTTTTAAAAACCACCTAACTGAACTTCTGTGGGTCCCCTCACTTGTGAGTATAAAATGAGAGCAAACTTGCAATTTCCCAGATGAGAAGGGATTGCTGGATCTCAGCGCTGTGGCCCAACCACTTCTGTCCACTCCAAAGTGTCTTCTAAGAGTTTCTGGAAGTCCTTACAAAGCTATCACCCCTGAGCCTACAAACCCAGTCTGTCTGTGGCCATTACTGTGTAGAATCTATGGAATTTCTCTCTCCCTTCCAGCTACTTCTGGCTGTGGTCCCTCCCCTCCCAGTCCTGGTGCCCCAGTGCACAGAGCACCT
This sequence comes from Taxidea taxus jeffersonii, assembly GCA_003697995.1. Lineage (NCBI taxonomy): Eukaryota > Metazoa > Chordata > Mammalia > Carnivora > Mustelidae > Taxidea > Taxidea taxus. Next base: position 30,678 of record ML103049.1, read on the forward strand.
CCTGCAGACATTGTCTCATCCTAGAGTGGCTCAGTTTCAGGTGGACATGGGAAGAGAGTGTCTACCATCCTGAGAGTGGGAGAGTGGGGCGTCAGCCCCTCACGTTCCCTCCACCCCTGCTTTGGTCCACTTTTCTTGAAATTTAGGGTAGTTTCTAGGACCCCTGTCAAGCCTTGCTTCCAGGAGAGAGGACTGATGAGTGAATTGTGAGGAGCTGCTCTGCAGTGCTACCAGGTCTTTCCCATCAATGACATCATGCTTTACCAGGTGGGTCTTGTGGGACAAGAGGTTGACTTTTTTTACACTCATGGAAAAAATCTCCTGGCCCCACCCCTGGGCCCCTCACTTATCCTCCTTGCTGGTGGTGATGTTTGGAAGACAGGGGTGCCTTCTCTTGAAAGAGATCCCATTCTAGGAATGTGGTGATTATGGCCTCATGAGTTTAAAAGACAAAATCAGGGGGTGCCTGGGTGGCTCAGTTGGTTAAGCAACTGCCTTCGGCTCGGGTCATGATCCCGGAGTCCCGGGATCGAGTCCCGCATCGGGCCCCCCAGCTCCATGGGGGGTCTGCTTCTCCCTCGGACCTTCTCCCCTCTCATGCTCTCTCACTCTCTCTCTGAAATAAATAAATAAAACATTTAAAAAAAAAAGACAAAATCAGAAGGTGTTCTAATGCTTTCACTATAAATTTCCTATCAGTAAACTTCATGTGACTAAAAAGCAAATTACTGTTCACATTTTCCTGCATACTCTGAGTAAGCCTACCATTTGTAGCCATTATCAAGGATGCAGAGAGCCACCTTTGAGAGAGTAGGTGACAGTGAGTAGCATGATGGATGATGTAGCCGTGAGTAATGATATAACCAGTATTAAATAATGGTCCTAGGGAAATGCAGAGGTAGGAAGATCTATACTATTTCAATACAGAGAGTTCTAAGATCCATGAAACTGTGAGGAGCAACAACATGGCTACCTTTTTAGGTGCTGAGCCTTTATAAAGGATCTTCGGGTGTACTGACAGAACAACACACACATACAGAAGTCCCTCTTTTCTGCCCATTATTCTAAATCTTTATGGGTAAATGGCTATGTCTACTATGGATATGTGTATTTGGTAATACATTTTAACATCCTATATAGACAGAGACTCCACAAAATATTTGCCTGGGAACTCCCACACCCCGAGGTTGGCCCTGGTATCTTCTCTAATGTGTGCCAAGCTTGAGCTGCACACACAGCCAGGTCCCCAAGTCTTTCATGAGACCATTCCCCTCAAGTTCTGCAAGTGGTGCTCAGTACCAGAAAGCCCATGCTGGGGCTAGCTAGTCCCCCAAACCAAGGAGTACTCATCCCCAAAGACAAATAGAAGGGTCCCTATCTAAAAGCTAAAAAACTCTCTGCACTTTTAAAATAATGGTCATTTTTTAAAGCACTCAGCCCCACGGCATCCCTGCCCTGCTCCCTTTCCCGTCATGCCAGCTTTAAAATCCTTGAGATCCGGGCTCAGCTGAGACACCCTGTGTACTACAAGCGTGTGTTGACAAAGTCAAAACACTTGTTTCAGAACCAATTGCCATCTTGTAAGGTATGGAAATTCAGGCAAGCTACTTCACTAGAGCTTTCAATTCCCTTTATGTCCTGTAAGGACACTCCTCTTTATTTTGTACAAATTGGTTGGAGAATGACAAATGCTGACCCTAAAGTACCTAACACAGTGCCTGATAGGAGAATGCTAGATGTGCCGTTAAACTCAGTGCCCTTGTCTTTCTTCTCTTTAGCAACAGCTCCTTTGATGGCTTCCCTCTTTAGTTTCCGAAAAGCACACTTTTGCCTGAAGGCATTTTATATTTGCCAGGGCCCTGTGGGTCATGTTCTGAAGCAAGTGCTGCATGGCAGGATCAGGGGTGTAGCTAGAAGGGCTGAGAAGAACAAGCCCAGACTGGTCGTTTTTTCCTTCAGCCTCCTGAGATGGAAGTAGAAAAATCACCACTAAACTAGAGCATGTAAAGCAAAGCTTATGAAACATTCAAACGATGGCTGGTGAAGGACCAATGGGAAGAAAACAGATATGTTTGGAGGAGAGAGACTTCTAGTAAGAGGTTCTGTGGGTTCAATATTGTCTCCTTGACAGGACAGGACAGAAGGCAGAATGATTAGATTATCTTAGTGATGACTTTCCTTAGTTCAGCCTTGGAAGGGCTACCCAAGCGTTTTAACCACAGGGGTCCTACAACTGTGTGAATCAAACAGGAAAACTTGAACCCCAGCATCAAAATGTGACTTTTTCTGCTCTACCCTCTGCCCAGCCTGAGTTCTTGCTGCATTTGTCGGCTAGGAGAATTGTTCCTCCTTCAATTGTATACCAAGCTCAAGAGGCCAAGTAGATAAACCGAGCCTGAAGCTCTAAGCAGGAGAGAAGAGGCCCAGGAGGATGTGAGTACAGAGACAAGTAAGTGCTTTGATTTCTGCGGAAGCAAGCTGCTCTCTTTCACTGCTGAAGATAGAGTGACACTGTGATGATGACAAAATGCAGAGAGAAATCAGCTCCCCTTTTTTGTGGGCTGCTTCTAACTGGGTTACAGGAAAACCAGGGAATCTTTGCATTGCCAGAGTTCCTAGATGTTCGTCACTCCAATCTCTTGTGTGATGGATGATGTCCCTGATGGCGGTGTCTGAGTCACTGAGGGCCACTCCCACACCAGGGGCCCTCATTTCCCCACAAGACAGCCATGCCTTGTAGGGCCAGCTCCAGGGCTGGGCAGGGTCCGCCCAAGGTGTGGGGCACCTCTTCACGTCTCCTGCCTGTTTTCTGACTCTTGTTCTCTATAACAGCACAGAGGAAGTAAATGCCCCTCCCATGTGACAATTCTACAAGGTGACTGTCATGTTCTAATGTGTTTCTCTTTCAGTCCAAACATCTTCAATACCTTCCACCATTCCTTTATTATTTTTTTAAAGATATACTTATTTATTTGAGAGGGTGGGGGGAGCATGAGCAGGAGGGGCAGAGGGAGAGGGAAAAAGAATCTCAGGCAGATGCTGCATTAAGTGCAGGGCCTGTCCCAGGGATCGATCCCATGACCCTGAGATCATGACCTGAGCCAAAACCAAGAGTCAGATGCTTAACCGACTGAGCTACCCTGGTGCCCCAAAGCTTTTATTTTTCTAATTGAAATGATAGACACTACTTACACAGTCTCTTTATCCTTTCTTGCTCCCTTGAAAGTGGATGTGGTACCTGGAGCTAGGTTAGCCATCTTATGACCATGAGGAAGAGGTTAAAAAAAAAAATCTCAGAGGCTCTAGGAATGAAGTTTTTGAGGTGCAGAATTGGTGCCACCAACTGCCTAATTCCATTCTTTCAGCTTCATGAGAAAAGTCAATCCTCAGTTGTTTAGGACATTGTGAACCAACTTTCATATTATTTACGACTGAAAGCAGTTATATTTGATACTCCTTAAAATGCTGCATTCAGAACTACTCATGATGTTCCATATTAGGTGACCATAATGGTATGTGTTTGCATTAACGGCTACTTTGTACCACCCAGAAGACCGACATTTTGGCAGCTTCAGACGGTTCACTTGCATTTTTCCTAGTAACAATAATAGTGGAAACTACCATTTATTGAGGGATGGTTATTTGCCACATATTATTCATTTATTTAACAAGTATGTATAAATGTCAGAAACTGTACTGAAACTATAGTAGTAAATAAAACAGATAAACTCTTGCCCTCACAGCTGAGAGGAATTATTTTAAATCCTAGCAACATTTCAAGCTATATATTATCATTGCCATTTTTATACATATGGGGTTTGTGTCCAACTAAAATCCCCAAATGTCCTGTACCCGAACTTCTGAGAAAATTGGTTTCTCCATCCTGAAGTTTACCAAGGCTGCAAGGTTTAATGTAATCAATTTAAATTCTTTCTTAATCTTGGAAACAATCTCAAATTTATAGAACAGTTGCAAGAACAGTACTGTTTTACCCTGAAACAATTGAGAGGAGATTTACAATAAGATACTCCAGCACCCCTGGATACTTGATCATGTATTTCCTAAAAACAAGGATATTCTTTTATATAACCACAACTGTTGAAATCAGTAAATGAAGATGGATATAATATTACATCTAATTCTTACACAATATTTGAGCTTTGCTGCTTGTCCCAAATGGGTTTTTTACAGTGAAAGGATTTGGGTCAAGATCACACATTGTACTTAGTGGTCAAGTCTCTTGAGTCTCCTTCATTCTGGGATAATTCTTATAACTTTCCTTGATTTTCATGTCTTTGGCACTCTTGAAGATCCCAGACCATTTATTTTGTAGAGTTTAATTTTGTTTCAAACAGTTTCATGTTCTGCCTTTTGAGTAGTTACATCAAAGCAATGATGCTGTACCCCTGACATTGCATTTCATCAGGTGGTACCCAATTTCAAGTTGTCATAACCTTAACTGGTGATATTCACCTAAATCACTTGATTAAAGTGATGTCTGCAGTTTCTCCACGGTATATTATTTTCCCCCCTTGTAATGAGTAAGTATTTTCTATAAGCAAGTCCTTTCAGATTGTATAAACACCCTTTTTTTTAACAATTTATTCATTCATTTATTTATATGACTATGGACTCAAAGATCCCAATCTTACTGACTGGATTGTAATTCACTATCATTATGATTATGGTGCACAAATCATTCCAGACATGTCCAGTGGGAATTTCCTAAAGCTAATTTCTGTGTCTTTTTGACATGTTCCCATTGTTCTGTGAGTCCTTCCTGGCTCTCCGACTCAAGATACTCCAGGCTCACGTACTTTGTCCACTCCAGCCCTAGAAATGGCTATTTTTCCAAGGAGTGTGAATCCTCTTAGAAGAGAATGGTGTTTATAAACCAAATCCTGGGTCTATTTGAGTTTCTCTTTCCATCCTTCTAAGCTATGCTTGGACCCCCAAACATGACACAGGAAAAGGCTGAGGTCTGGCTGTGAGCTTGACAGAACCCCAACCCAAGACATGTGCTTTTAGTCACACTGTGAATAGGTAGGCCTGGGCCCTCCTATGTCATTGGTGGAGGCTTGGGTTGCAGAGTGTGTCCCCTTGTACGATCAGATCAGTCCTAAATTCTCTGTCCAGCCCCCTAGTCCCATCCCTGAGCAGGGCCCAAGGGAGCTCTGCCCCAATGGGGGCTTCAGAGTCAAACCTGAGGGGTTCCAACAACACAAAAACAAAGTTTTTCTTTGTGCTTCCTGAAAACAGCTGGGGAAAAAGTTCTCAAAGAGACTATTGGGAAGGAAAAGAACAGGGAGCATATGTGTGGGATATACATATGCCTCTAACACATCAGACAGACTGAAGCTGGCGAGGGCCATTTACCCCAGCAGGTGCTTTCCATGATCTTTGCTTAAGCTGCTCTCAGCGCTGGGCACTGCCTCCAGCTAGGGGTGCTTAGTTCTAGCCCGCAGCCCAGCAGAAGATCCAACAAAGGAAAAGAAATATCCCTTAGAAGAGCAAGGGGGGACTGGAGCCAGGCCTGGTCACGAGCTCCATCTGCCACCACTTAAGGCTAGAGGAGGGCCAATGAGATCTTTCAGGTTTGGCTTCTTTCACCTCCTCAAGAGGAAGCCTCATAAGAAATAATCTTGCTGGACATTGTGAAAGGAAAAGAAGAAGGACCAGTCAGAATGGATGGGCGAAGCAGCATTGAGAGTTTTGTCTAGACTGACTGGGACTGCTGCTCATTGTAGATGGAGAATTCGAGAAGGCACATGGGAGTCACTTTCTCAATGGCAATGGTAGACTGTAGGTGTTTTGATTCTATTAGACCATCCCAGAAAGAAGAGGAAGAGAGGAAAAAGGAAAGCCTACTTTTGGGGACTGCCAAGATGAGAACAACTTTCAGGTGGAAGAAGGTAAGGGAAACAAGGCGGCCCCATCAGAGACTAGATAATAGAGAATCTTTGTATGAATTACGAAAGTGTACTAGGGGTGTTTTTGTGCAATGAGAAAAGAATGCATCCCACACCAGAGCACACAGCTTAGCAAATAAGCTCTGGTTGAATTTCAGCCTCCACTCATCCCCTCAACAAGGCATATGTGTGTGGTATGTAGTCTACACAACTGTCCACAAGTGTCCCGGAGGGTTGATTCGAGTTATTACTGAGAGAATCTGAATTTGTTGCCTTTCCTGAGTGGAGGGAAATATACCCCTGGGAACTCTATCTTTCTTGCTGAAGATTTTCTTAGCCTGCTCTGAAGCCCTAGTAGGCCATGGGGAGAAGTATCAGTGTAAGTTCTGACTAGGAAGAAGGAATTGTGCACCACCTCAGGACCTTCCCATGTGAGAGGAGGAAACACATTCCTAGTTCATGATGGATAAACACCCTTGAGTGGAGGATGAAATCCCATGAAGGCCACACCTGGCATCACCCAGGGAGGAAGAATTGCCACGGCTTCAGGAATGAGGAAGAAGGCAAGAGAGGGCATCCCTTTGGGGCCAAGGGAGAGACTCCTTTTCCCCAGGGGTGGAACAGGTGTTCCCCTGTGACCAGGCTGTGAAGGAGGCACCTGCATTCCCCAGGCAGTAGCTCACACTCTCTGAGCAGGTATGGAGGGGGAGAGTTGAGATGATTCTTGAGCAGGGGAATGGTGTATTTCTGTCAGGCAGGTCCTAAGGCCCTGGGGTGCTTCACTTTCTTACTCTCAACCTCACCACTTTTCCTATGACCTGAGTTGGTAGTTATCTTTGCCAGGCTGCCAGCCAGCTAGGGCTTACTCAAGCAGGAAAAATCATGAGCCCCAGAGTCTGGCTTTACAATAGGCCTCAAAGCCTGGTCACTTCCTTGACCCAGTAGACCCTGACTGAGGGCAACCCATGGATGAAAGAATATAGAAAAGATGTGTGTGTGTGTGTTTAGGAGGTGATGTGGAATCTCCTCAGAGAGAGTGCTATGTACTGTGTGTCTTCTCATTAGAGCATTCTTTATTTATTTTTTTTATTTTTTATTTTTTTTTAGTTAGAGAGAGAGAGAGAGAGAGAGAGCACAGGCAGACAGAGAGGCAGGCAGAGGCAGAGGGAGAAGCAGGCTCCCTGCCAAGCAAGGAGCCTGATGTGGGACTCGATCCCAGGACGCTGGGATCATGACCTGAGCCGAAGGCAGCTGCTTAACCAACTGAGCCACCCAGGCGTCCTTCATTAGAGCATTCTTAACCTGAAACTTGAGGAACATGGCTCCTCAGGTAAGGTAATCTACTCTCACTTCAGTGGGGTGTGGTTTGTAGGATTACTGAAGGAAGGAAAAGCTCATAGTCAGTGGCTGTTCCAGCCATGGAGTGAGGGTTTTGCAAGTAGACCAAAGAGGACTGACCCTCAGTGAAGGGCCACAGGACTGTGGTGCTAGTTCTGGATCCATTGAAGGATGAAAGTCCCAAGAGGACTTTCTCCTCATTGCTCATCTTGTTCTTCTTCCACCCCCCAGAATGTTCTCCCTCACCCTTAATTTATCCTTTAGAACCCACTTGATTTCTCCTCTGTTCCTGATAACTCTAGCCCCTCACATGCCTGTGATCTGGAAAGGAGCAGAGCAGAAAGGCAGAGTTCCATCTCTGGAAGCAAAGCCCTCTGCTAACCTAGAAGTCACTGTGTGCAACTGACAATTCTGTGGGAGGAGTGATATTGGTCCATGTCCTTTCCCTGCCCTCTGGAGTCCCTCCCACTTACTTTAGGGACTCTTTGACCCACAAATGTCCCCAAGCCTGTGGTGTCCAGTCAGCTCAAGTCAACTTGGTCTTCCCAGCGATGTTGGTGGGATGTCACCACCACACGGTCTTCAGTCTGCCTCTCACGAGCAGAGCCTGAGATGAGGTGTGTGTACATGGGATTATGAAGGCAGTGCTCCCAGGAGCAATCACAAGGGAGTGGGGAAGTAAACAAGGCAGGGACAGTGCCAAGCAAGGATGCAACCTCTGGTGAAGTCCGGCACCAGCTTGGCTCCTGAGGAGCTCCTGAGTAGAAATTACACCTTAGCCTTTGTACACCTTGAGGCAAGTTTGCTGAGCTTTCATCAGCCCTCAGTCTTTGGCTACAGGTGACCTTGGGGGGGTTTACATTCCCAGGCACTTCCTGCTCCTGGAGGGAAAGGTGGCTCCATTAGTGCAAGGTCAGGCCTCTGAGGAAGCCACAGGTGTGGGTTGCTCAAAGCAAAGCACACACAGCCAGAAGCAGGGATCTGAGAGGATCTGGATGGAACATCACCAAAGTGTGGGGAGGTGAGGGGTGACTAGCCCCCAGCTGGAAGCAATGGACACGTCTTGGAGTAGAAGACCAAGGGCTCGCACACGGTTGCCAGGGATGGCTTATCAGAGTGGAGAGATCGGGTATGATTTCTGAGATCACTGTAAGTCTCCCTAGTAAGTTCCCTCAATATTCTTTTTTGTGGAACCAATGGATTTTCATGGCAGCACTCAAGGCTTTCTTTTCCAGAATTATATCTTTCCTTCCCACTCCACTCTCTCTTCTTCTTATTACCTGATTTTTTTCATTCTTCTGAATTCCTATATCATCTATAGTTGAATTCCTGCATCATCCACTCTCTGAACTACTCCACCTGCCTAGCCATCCTTGTAGGGGGAGCTCATGGTAAGTTATGAGCACAGGCTTTGGAGATGGACTTGGATTTAATGCTCAGCTTAAACGTTTACCTACTTTGTGACCCAGGGCAAGTTATTTAACTCCTCTGAGCTTTACTTTCCTCTGTAAAATTTGTAACAGTAATACCTATTTCAGCTGTACCGTGAGGATTAAAATGGGTAACCCATATGAAGTGCTTAGCAAAGTATCTGGCATGGTCCATGCCTAACAAATGCCAGCTATGGCTTTGAAATGATTGTCATTATTCTTTTTTTAAATCTAAGACAAAGTTTATGACATTTTTTACACAAAGGAGGACAATTTAGAGTAACAAAACTGGCCACTCTTAAAGGATATGATTATGAACTTTTCACTCTTACTGAGAGGGCCCCAAAATACATGACAAGATAGGATAGAATTGAGGAGAGGTACAGACCCCTCAACAGAAATGGTTGGAGACTTCAGTACTCGGATTGTCATATTCTTATATGCAGATACATCTCCATACTATACTGCCATCCAAGACAGACACCAGCTGCAGTACCTTGTGTACTGAAGTAGGTGTTCAATAATGTGTGGGGTTTACACATAGAAAATTCTGGACAAGAAGACAAAAGTTTTGGCTCCCGCACCCCAATCAGTTTCACAGCAAAACCCAGGACCTCCGCACTTCTCACACGATGGTACTTCCCCAATTCGGGGCAGGGCACCTGCCAGGAAAAGTGCCCCCTGGCACTTTTTCATGACACCAGCACCAAGAGCCTGATGAAAGAGGCCAGCTCTCCAGGAAGAAACATGTACAAGACTATGTGGGAAAAGGTAGTGGAAATGAAGGCTGGAAATCACCCCACTGGGGAGAGTAGGGAGGGCAGTGACCGTAGTCCCCACGCACTCTGTTTTCCCCAGAACAGCCGTGGACCAGAGTCCCCAGCTTGTCAGAGGGGAGAAAGCAGGTTTGACTCTGTGTTTCCAGGCCAGCCCAGGCTGACTCCGATGTTACTCAGGACTGGGTGTGGTCACCCCAGCTTCTCTCTGAGTCGGTCTTCTTAGAGCCTTAGCAGTCCCCGCACTGGCTTCCCAGTTTCAATCCTTGCTTGTTCCCTTTTTCTGCTGCTAAGGGGAATGAGCTGAACATGTGCTGGAGGTGCTCGTCCACCAGCTGCTGCCTCTCCTGGGTGGGAAAACAATGCTGCCTTTCATCCACAGCTACTGCCCAGGGAGAGATGGGTAGGGTGTGCATCTTATTGGAAAGAAACAAAACCCACTCTGGAGAAAGGGATGATATTAGGGCTTATGTGAGGAGTTCAAGAGGGGCAGGGGGTGGGAATGTTGGTGGCAGGAGCTTGGTCTCCCTCTGGAGATTCCAGCCATTTTGAACAAGCATTATAGAGCCCAGGAAAACTAGGACCTGCCAACAGGGGTTGGTACAGGAAAAATGAGACATAGCTGCCTGTCAGATTGTTACACTCATGCTCAGTGTGAGGTGGTCTCTCCCTCCCTCTCTCTTGTTAACACACACACACATACACACAATATCAGTGTGCAAGGTGGATAATGAAGGATGCCCACTAATGCATTCCTCTACCTTCCAACTTCTCAGAAAACCAAATAACCCATAGTCTCTTTCTATGTGCATGGAAGCTGGTCTAACCTAGACAATCTCATTCCAGATCTTTGTAGCAGAATGGCAGAACTCACCCTCTCAAGGCCTCCTAGGATCAGTAGGAAGTTAAAACTGTGGGGAAGACAGTGGGAAGCTGATGGGCCAGAATTTTTGCAGTTTCTTGGACAACTTTAAATCTGAAGAAAACTAAGGGGCTCTTCCTTTAGAGAGACATGCTTAAGTCATAGTGATACAATACTGTACATACAATTTTAGGAAGTCATGGATCCTCTCCAAGACCCATCTATCGGCCCGACGATAAGATCCTCTAACCTGAAGGACTCAGTCACGAGGGCAGAGGGAAGACAATGTTGGCACCGCATTCAACACACCTGGAGTCCCAAGCTAAATGATGTTATCCTGAGACTCAGAGATTGACAGGTGACAATGGGAAATGAGGGACACAACCCCAAGAGAAATCATCCCTCATGGAACACTGGCTCTCAAGGCCCTCAGGAGCTTTCTCAGGACCACCCATTAGGTTCCAGACCTTCCAGCTCTTAAGATTCCACACTCCCTGGCCAGTGGGAGAGCAAGTTTGGAGTGGCTGGATTATCCTCAGGTGACAGTCCCCAGCCATAGCAAATAGAGAACTGATCTATTGGGATGAGTGTCCCCGCCCTGAGGAGGCAGCAGCAGAACAATGAAAGCATGCAGAACAATTCCACAGACAGTGCCTCATGGGAACCTGGGAGACTCAGCTCAGAATGTATTGTGATACCAAGTGCACAGGCAATGTGCTCTCCTGGTGTGGAGTCTCAAAAGGTTGCCATGACTAAGGGCATGGGGACTAGTGGCAACCATCTTCCTCACTTCCAGGCCACTCATCCATGCATTGAGCAAGTATTGAGCTCCACTATATACTGGACGTAGAGAATCAGATGCAACGACACAGCTCAGCTTCGATGTTTACTGGGGAAAGAGATCATTACAGGAAAGGCCATTTGATAGATACAAGCCCCAGGCTCTCTGGAGCTGAAATCCTACAGCTGGAAATTAGCTATGGTGAAAAATTTTGTGAAGATGGTGCCAGCATGGCCCAGAGTAGAGCTCTTAACCTTGATTTGCATTAGAATCACCTGGGAAGCTTTGAAAAGGATCAAGGACCACGCCATACCCAGAACAAATAAATTAGAATCTCCAGGGAAAGTCTCAGTCATTAGCATTTTCTAAAGACCTGCCCCTTACAAGTTATTCCAATGTCTAGCAGGGAGAATGATTGACCAGAGCTTCCCAGCCCCTCCTGTGTTCTTGCTTCAGGGAATACCTGCGTCCCCACTACATCCCCCATGCCTTGATGGGAAGCTTCATGGTTGATGAAGTAGGAGCTTAGGGGAACAGCCAGGATGGGAGATGGACTAGTGAGTAAGTTGATTTAAACAAAAAAGTTTTAAATGTTGTTTTATCTTCTTGTAACTCAAGGACCTGCTCATTGCTGTAATCCTCAATGTCTCAAGGCCTTGAACATAGACAAGGATTATGGTTTTCCTCACTTACATCTAAGACCCTGAACCAACTCTTCTGGGATTGATGGCTCTGAGAAGGTCTCTTTCTTTCCAGGTAGACCCTTTTACCACCTGCGCCTGGAAGGGTATGACCTAGACCTGTGGTCCCAGCAACACAACCATCACGATTTATAGAAGATTTCCCAACATTCCAGGAAATGTATAGGATATGGGCTTTTGTTGGTGTTGAGGTTCTGATTCAAAATATCACAGAACCGATAGAAAGTCCACTAGAGATAAGCCCAGAAAAAATGACACACAGCTGCTAATCAAGACACTGTACATATGGTGAGTGGAAGTAGAACTCTAGGTGCCACACACACACCTAAACCACACTTCATACACACACACAGATTTCATGAGCAGGCATCACCATCCAGGAAGAAGACAAGGACAAATTCCTTTAATTCTCAAATGTTCAGCATGCATATTATCCCTTGTTTCGGATTGGTCAGACTTGGGACATCCATGAGATTAAGTAAGGAGAAGTTACATAGGCAGGTAGTTCTGTGGGACAGTCTTGGGTTGAAGAGATCTGAGTTGGTAAGAGAAATTGGGAGTCAACAGCAGAAAGAGGCATTTCAATCCCTGGGTACTGATGAGATGAGCCTGGGAAAGGGTGTAGACAGAGGAAAACAGAACATGAGACCAAAACCTTGAACTGCCCCAGTGTTTAAATGTGGGTGGAGCAGACTAAGCAGATGTGGGCAGGGAGGGAGGAAGGAAACCAGGAGAGAGGCTCACCCAGAAACCAACCTAGGGTCCAGGAAGAGGAAGGGGTCAGGTTGAAAAGATTAGGACAAAAACATGGCAGCTACCGGGGGTTTTGACAAGGCCCATTTCAGTGGTTCCAGGAAGGAAGGAGCCTCAATAGTAGGTAGAGAAGTCATTCTAGAAATTTGGGTGGTAGTGGAAACAGAGAGGTGGGGCTGTACCTGGGGGATATGAGAGAAGGGGAGTTTTTCATGTTTATTTTTTATGCAAATGGGAATGATTCAGAAGAGAAGGGGAGGCATCAAGGCAGCAGAAAGGAGAAAGAGGGACAATGGCAACCAAGGACTAAAGTCTTTGGAAAGATGGGAAGGCCATCCCATAGGAGAGGGGAACTGGCGTTTGGTAAGATGAGAGCTTTCTAACATTTCACGTGTGAAGGAAGGGAGTTAAAGTTTATTTAGTTTAGCTGTGAGAGAAAGTGTTTTTGGCTTCTTTCCCTCCAGGTGGTTTGTGTTTATAGGCGGGCCTGGGAGAAGTCTCCTTTAACAGCAAGATTCCTGGCAGTGGAATGAAGCCTGCCTGAGCTAATCAGAATTTCAAAAGGTTTATTTAGATGCACTTTATAGTATCAAAAGGGCATGGGTGAAATGTGGGCTGTTTACCACTATCTAGGTCGCACTTATAAAAATACAGAAATCTGAGCTCTCTTTAATCCTTAAGATGAAAACAAATATTTCCAGACAGCAGCAAAAGTACAAAGGAACATTCCATCAGCACGGCCTCAATAATTGTAGGGTTAAAAAAAAAATACAGCACGTGTTGCAGTCAAATAGTCCAGGAAGCCAACGTGACACCACTCTACTCTGTTTTTGTCTAACTTTGTGAAATAATGATCTAGTCTTTACCCATACTAGCAGAAGAACAACCAGTCACCCTCAGGAGTGAGTGTGATGGGGGTCGTATTCCTTGGACATAGCATAGATCTCTGGAAATGCACAACTGGTGGTGAAATTTGTCTTCCAGAGAAGAAGTTCTTTGGATTTTTTTAAAACCTTGTATTTCTTCTCAAAACGCGAGGAAGAGATATCCAAGGAAACAGAAAAGTATGCAGAGGAAGACATCGTTTTAGCTGATTTTTTTTTTTAAGATTTTATTTATTTATTTGTTAGAGAGAGAGAGAGAGCGAGCGCGAGCACAGGCAGACAGAGTGGCAGGCAGAGGCAGAGGGAGAAGCAGGCTCCCTGCTGAGCGAGGAGCCTGATGTGGGACTCGATCCCAGGACGCTGGGACCATGACCTGAGCCAAAGGCAGCTGCTTATCCAACTGAGCCACCCAGGCGTCCCTGTTTTAGCTGATTCTTGAGTGCCCCCAGTTAAGTAGGTGCAAATATGCATTGCACAAATGAAGGAACGGAGAAGCTTCCATGGGTTTAAGGAAACCAGGGAAAGTGCTTGGGATCTTGCTTCATGAGTAGTGATCCCTTCAGAATACAACCTGTAGCTTCCTCTTCCTTCCTGTAATTTCCTTCAGCATTTAAGCATTTGATCTTTGTCATAATTTCACAGGCTTTCTTTCCAGAGATCTCTATACATTTCCTATCTCTGAACACTGGCTACCACTCTTTGTCCCTCCTCCTCACCAGATGATTCTTACTCTTATTGCCCCAACAGCAATGATCACTTTCTAGAACACATTAATTAACACTAGATGAACTGAACAAAAAAAAAATTGTGCTGACTCTGGGCTAGGTAAGCATTGATATGCTGCCCTAGGGTGGGACCACAAGCTCTGGTTTTCTTTACTCTGTAGTCTCCATCCCCTCCCAGATTCAAGTGAGACAGAGGGCCCAGAGGAAGTCATGGGGTCCAGTCTTCTTTCCTTGACCACCCTGCTCAAGACATCCTATGGCACCTGGGAGATCACACCACCACTCATGTTTTCAGTGAAGTTTCCAGGGCCTTGTGAAGGGTGGGGATGAGTGGAGAAGTTGGGGGGGGCCCTCAGCTGAACACCAGAAGAAATGGGGAGCCTGCCAGCAAGCCCTAGAGGGTGACTCAGTGGGAAACAACTTTATAGAGAAGACTGATGAGTAGGGATGTAGCCAAGAGAGGCGTGAAGAGAAGACGCCTTTGACACATTATAAAGTTAATGTAGCATGGCAGTTTAGTCAGCATTTCTCCTGGTTCATACTGAGATCTCTCCTGGCCCAGCTTCTGCTTATACTCCAGCTCTGAGTCCTGAGGGACCCTTGCTCATAAAGGGGCTCCTCCATGCCTGGCTTCCAGTAGTCTACTCAGCCATAGTCGAGAGAGCAAAGGAGATCAGTTGCCTTTGGAGCAACTGATATCTTGAGGGTTCATGGTGACCACAAAAACAAAGAGTTGTGTTTGTGGTTTGGAATGTCATTCCCATTGTGAGGATGCGTGTAATCCTGCATATGCAGAAGTTTGCTTGTGGTTGAATGTGGGACAGATTACAAACTCTGGCATGTGTTTCCAAGAAACACGGATACCCTTTCCTTTGGGGATTATTATTAGACCAAAGATGTCACAGGAGGAAAACCCCAACCATGCTGATGGCCTCAGACCATTCCCCATTAGCCAGGAGCACCAGCACTAGACACCTTGCCTGTCTGCAAGAGAGGCCTCCTGCCTGTGGGCTCTGGTATCACCTGAGTACTACAGCTCCAAGTTGCCAGTGTCAACTCCATGCAAGATATGACCTCTCTGCTTAGCCCTCTGTGCCAGCTAGACAGTCTGATCCAGAAAGAGTTGGATGGGTCCCAGTCTTACTTATAAAACTTGTCTTAATACTATTTTTTAAAAAGCCCTAATTGCTAAGAAAACTACTATGTTATTATCTGTTTGTATGGGGGAAGAGGAGAATGTGGGTGGGAAACTGGCTTCTTAATGTTTACCTTTTCATATCTTTTTGAATTTTGGAACCATATGATCATATTATGGATTTTTTTTTGAAGATTTTTTTAAAATTTTATTTGACAGACAGAGATCACAAGTAGGGAGAGAGGCAGGCAGAGAGAGAGGAGGAAGCAGTCTCCTCGCTGAGCAGAGAAACCGATGCAGGACTCGATCCCAGGACCCCGGGATCATGATCTGAGCCAAAGGCAGAGGCTTTAACCCACTGAGCCACCCAGGCACCCCATGAATTTTTTTTTTTTAATAATAAGAAAAAAACCCTCATTGTCTCAGGAAGTTTCTTCTAGCCAAGAATTTCCAAACAGTGTTTCTTGAAGTTGCCTGGAGAAGAGAATTCCTACCCATAGATCTTTTTGAGGCATATGCTACATGCCCTTGGCCTTTGATTCAAGGTGACCGCCTCTCAAAGGCCAGGAACTCCTCAAGCAATGAATATGGGATAATGTCATCCCTGGTTTCTATAATCTCATGGCCTCTAAGAAAAGTGTGAAATGATTTAAGATGATTCCCTGCAACCCCAACCCCAAAGGGGGACCCCAGAGAGATAGAAGGGTCTTTTGGAGACTTAGGGGTGGAGTAATCAGCAAAAGTCCCCACCATGTCTGACACAGACACACCCCACTCTCAGCCATGAGGGACTATGGTGGAGTCTGAAGGAAAGCTGTGTATCTCCATATGCATTTTTTAAATGATTAATTTCTTTCTAGAACATTAAAGTAGTTGAAAAAACATCAAAAGATTGAAAAGTGGGTGTATTAAAACCCACAGCATTATTTTAAGTTTAAATATCTGACTTCTGCCTAAGTAGAATTTACTGCCACTTTAGTTCTGCTTAAATTTATTAAAAATTATTTAGGATTGTCCCTTAGTCCAGAGCAATTGTCAGGCAGGGGAATTATCTCAATTAAAAATGAGATAAGCAAAGAAGCATATTTGGAAAATCCCCAAATGGAGTTTGCTTCCACTAATGCCAGGGGCATGCATTTTTCCTCTTGCCTCAGGCTCTGATATGGTTCAAACTGGCACTGACTTTTTAATTTAAAATTTGGTTATTTTGTTCATCATGGATGTTTTGTGGCATTTTGAGAGCATAATTCTGATTTTTAAGTAATACAGCATTAAAATATTATTTTTCTTGATTACTGAGTTTTTTGATATTCCCTTAAATTTTGCACTCAAGGTGAGTATCTCGCCATAGTTCTGGCCCAATTGACATAAGCAGCCCAAAGGTGACCTTTGCCCTATAGATTGCTTCCTGCATCACTGTTGTCAGATTTGCATCTTCATTCAAATCCTACCCAACTTGGCAGTCCTCTCAATGCCATGACTGAGGAGCCATTTTCCCTCAGAGAACTTGTTTCTGCATTGTTCTCATTATTCAAAGCCCTTAGCCCTGGAACCAGTTCCAGTAATTCTCTATTTTCCATGCATAAAGCTATTCAGAGAATCACCAGTCATTGCTCTTGAGCCTTTGGCTAGATGGAGTCTACAAATGTAATTCTCTTAATCTCTTGCAAGGTCCTTAATCACTTGAAACACACTCTGCCTGATCCAGTGTCCTGATGAAGCAGGGTGACAGGAAGAATGACCCAATGATGCATGAACAACTAACACCCAGCTCCTTCCAACGGTCCCCATTCCTCCTCTGGACGCCACTGTGCAAGAAGGGGCAGTCTGGTCACTCCTTTTCATTTCCCCTGCGGACACCCTTCCCCCCTCCAGATGTCTACCAGCTGGAAAAGAGGGGTGGACAGTTGTTTCCTTTGTAGAGAGCTGCAGTATGAATATAATTTTCCACATGCTGACTCATGAGACTGTCAGTGCCCGGGGAGCCAGTACACGGTTCCACTCTTTTGCCGACTTCGGGGGTAGGGTGGGGAACTGACTTTGATCTAATAACCTAAGTTACTCTTTGCCTCCGCTTTCCCACAAAAAGAACACTTACTCCCTTCTGCGGGCAGAAGACAGACTCAGTGACCTCTCTCAGTCTCCTCCAACCACAGGATTCCATTGGGCTATTATTAGAATCATCTGGACAGAGCTGCAGTGTGACACGAGGCGTCTGGGTGTGCAGAACCAAATTAAAATGTTTATGGGTGTTCCCGCGCACCAAACCACCTCTGATTGTCTTTCTGGTGTCACTCAGCTTTACGAGGGCTATTTCTGTGAGCATTTCTTTCTGGTAAATGCTTCTGCTTCTTCTCCTCAGTCTGTTGATTTCTTTCACCTTTCTCTCAAGTTTCCCCTCTTCAGTAGGTTCCACTTACACGAAGGCGGGAAGCCTCATTCCCGCTGGTACTTACCACCATGCCCGGCATGTGGAGTACAGTAGGAGGTGAGAACATGGGCTTTGCCATCAGGCAGCCCTATTTGGATCTCAGCCCTGCTATATGTTAGCTAGATGGACAATTGGGCAGATTACCTAATTGGTCTTTGGGTCCCAGTTTCCTCAGAAGAGGGATGGGATGAGAATACGTGACTCACAGAATATTGCAAAGATTCTAGCCGATGGAGGGCAGAACACAGTACTCAGCATTGAGCGAAGACAAAAATATTAGCTGTTGAATACATAAATGAGCCTTTGCATGATAAAAAATAGCTATACCAAAAATGTGCAAGTGTGTTCCTATTGCACAAATTCAAGAATACAGAAGTATACAGAGAAAAAAATGAAAGAGCTCTTTCAGTGACTGTCCCTCCCCCCTCCCTCCCTTCCTGTGTGTTAATAATAGTTCTTTCTTTCTTTGTCTCTCTTCTTTGGGGGAAGAAGGAGTTAATTATCTGATATGTCAATTTGTTCTTACTGTAAAGATCCAAATGTTCAGAAGCATACCACCTCCCCAAATTTGAAGAAGACCACCTTTATCACATCTTTTCCTCTCTTACTTCTGCCTCTGGAGGTGACCTGTCTTGCTAGAGATTTTTCTTATCTCTATTCTGTTATTTATATATATGTAACACACACACATACACATACACATTTAGGCTTCTTAAAAAATGTATACATCTTTCAAGTATTTTTATAACGCAGAATTCGACTATATTTGCTATCCTGAAACTGTTTTTTTCTTACATAGTCATGTTTTCAACATCTTTCTATTTCAGTACACATAGATCCAATAAATTCTTTTTAATGGCAATATAATATTCTGTAATGACATATGTACTCCAGCTTACTTATTTGCTATTGGTAGATATTTAGATCATTTAAAAAATTTCACTGTCATATAAGTAAATACTTTCAACCTTTGCAGGCTGAATAGCAAGTAACATGTTTGCTGTCATCCACATTGGCAGCTGTCCCCAGTGTGGCCTGGAGGTAGTCAGCCCCTCTACTGTCAGGGAAGCACTGTCCTGGGCCTGAGCAAGAACCCCTCTAAGACCCAAGGTCATTCAGATCCTCGCACCACTGCACCTAGAGCCATGCTGGTGGCTGTCGCCAAGGTCCAATTCCTTGGGGACCACATGGGAGAATTAGAAGTGATAGACGATTTGTATTTCTTTGGTATTTGAAGATTTTAAATGTGAGCAAATGTAGATTTTAAGTGAGTCATTGCCCAGGAGCATCCACTACAAAACCCAGAAAGGAACATTTGAGTGCAGTGCCGACTGACAGCAGATGGTAGAGCTGTGTGATCAGCGTGTCTGCATGTTGCAGGTCTTCCAGAAAGATCTGGTGAATGAATGGGGCTGGAGGTAGAGGGAGGATGAGGCTGTGAGAAAGCATGAGTAGAATAAGGATCTGGTCTGACCAAGAGGGCATTATGGGCACTAACTTCTAAGGGTTCACCCTCACTCCAGTTCCCTCCCCTGAGAGCCAGGGATCAAGGTCTGATAGGCACAGGAGTTGCACTTGGAGTGGTGTAGGCATTCTCCACATGCAGGAGATGACAGGAGCTGCTGGACATGGGAGAGGTAGCCTAGGCTGCTGCAGTTCTCCAGAAATGTCAAGGACCATACACATCTTGAGAAAACCGTAAAGATGCACCTAGAAAGTTCCAGAGTACCAGCAGGAAGATGGCACACTTGAAAGGGCTAAACTGAAGAGGCTTTAGTGAAGGGATTGTTGATGGAGGTGGGCAAGGTTAAAAGAACCACAAAAGGTAATGAGGTACCCAGGGACTAGCCACTGTGGGGAGCCGTTATTTCCCCTAGCCCTAAAGGAAATAAGGGGAAGAAATGCTCTTACTGGAGCCCCCCTGTCACAGAGGACCCCAGTCACAGCCAGGACCTCAGTCAATCAGGATGAGAAAGGGAGGATAAATATCTAGACCTCCCTCTCTTCCCATCCCTGGATCCTCTCTGCAGGATCCAGACTGCAGTGAATCCCACTGGCCAAACCTACCTGGAAGCAGAGCAGGGCACAAAGGGTAGGGGATGGATCTGGGCAGGGAGCTATGGGTGAGGCAAACAGAAGAAGTTCAACATGTCAGGTCAGCTTGGTGTTTTGAAGGCGGGATCCGGTGGGATCTGGCTCAGCCATCCTAAGTGAGTCCCCGGAGCCCTGGCTACATGGCCAGCTCCCTGATGCCCACTGCTTTGTATGGACTGATCTTGGCAAAAGAGCCAGACAAATCTCCAAGACACAGGTGCTAAAACCATCTCCAGTGGTGGTAGACCACTTCCAATTCTGTCTAGAAAAGTGAAGGTTACCTAAGGAAGCCTGGAATCATGTCCCTGGCACTTTCCTGCATGGGGTAAGGATGGTTTTGCAAAGTACAAAGGAATCAGGAACACAGTTGTAAAGAAATCAAAACCTCTGAATACAAGAGATGGATGGATATCCCCTTTGAGATCGGGGCCCACATTATTCTGACCACTGCAGAGGACAGAGAAGAGTTCTGAGGGCATTAGGGATAGAAGGAGGCCTTGCTTCTCCCCAGGATGAAGGGCTTGTCAATAAAGAAGATGAAGGGGAACCTGGGTGGCTCAGTGGGTTAAAGCCGCTGCCTTCGACTCGGGTCATGATCCCAGGGTTGTGGGATCGGGCCCCACATCGGGCTCTCTGCTCTGCGGACAGCCTGCTTCCTCCTCTCTCTCTCTGCCTCTCTGCCTATTTGTGATCTCTGTCTGTCGAATAAATAAATAAATAAAATCTTTAAAAAAAAAAAAAAAAGAAAGAAGATGAAGCATACTCTCAACTCCAGGAAGACATTTTTCTCAGGGCAGGGGGTGGGTAAACTTGTATGCATACCCTATAAAAGAGAATGGAATGGCTGAAGATACTCAGCATTTGTTATCAGCGAGCACACCAGCAGTTCTCAAGCTCAAGTGCTATGATGTCCATTCTTCATTGCTTTGCCACAGAATTTTGATCAATATGTACAATTTGTTTTTGCTAAAATGTAGAATGTGTATTTCCTAGAGTCCTATCTGGCAGATAAAATGTTTTGTCACAGAAATTTTCCAGTGTCATGTTGGGTATAATTCATCGCAAGTAACAGGGACAAGGCATGACATAACAACAGTCTAGCACCAAATGAAATTTGTGGGTTTACTAGAACGTGGGAGAGCAACACAGGCCAGAATAACATGGTGGTTAAATGTTCAGGCTCTGGAGCCAGACTCCCTGGGTTCAAATCCTGGCTCTTAATTGTTATGAGATTATAAGTGAATTTCCTCATAGATAAAATAGGGGTAATACTACTCATCCCCATAGATTATTAGGAAGATTACAATATATATAACACACTTAGAACATAACTGGCACATAAATATTAGCATTACCTACTAAATTATGCTATCCTTCATTCAATTGTTCACTCAAATATATATTGAGTATCTACTGTTCAGGCATTATGCTAAGCTCTGCGGATAAGTTGTAAGAAAAGAAAGAGACACTGCTTGCCCTCGTAGACTAGAGACAGAAACATGAATCAATAATCACACAAACAGATATGAAATCAAAGCTGCAATGATCAGTGGTACTTGGAGCCAGGACAGTTGGTAATGACTCACTGGTGGTAGGCCTTTCTGAGGACATTTACACGCTATCTGATGTGTTCATGAGGTAAAGTTTTACAGGTAAAGATGGGAGGACAAAGACCAGATATATATTTCTTATTATGGATCACTATCACAGGCAGGTAAGGCTAGGAGCAGAGACATCTTGAAAGTGTTGTCAATTCTGGGGGATAAGGTGACAGACAGCTTGGACAAAGACTCTGGTGGAAATAGGAGTAAAGGGGAAAATAAATGGGAGACACCATTTTCCCTTCTCAGAAATACCTCTGAAAGAAGAAGGCCTCTGTACCCCACCACCTGGCATGGGCTACATCCCTAGAGATGTAACTCAGACCGGAGCAAACTCACCAACAACATCTCAGCAGGCATCTGAGGACCTTCAGAAGAGGAGCACACGTTCTTCCTTGGATGAAGAGCGTTTCACCAGGGGCAAGTATGCTCTTTATGGCACTGTGGGCAGGAGGTCTGAGGGTGTAGACCAGGCTGCTGGGGCCATGTTGGGCCACCCCTCCTCCCACCTCAGTGGCCATGAGGAAAATGCCTGCATTCACATGTGGCTGACTGAGCGTGTTCTTCTGGCTCCCAGCCGAACCTACACAGAGCAAGACATGGCTGATAGGAAAGGGCTTTGGGGTTAGGATAAACAGGCCTAGAATTAATAAGAGAATTGATACTGGGCTCTGGGGCGCTGGGTATGACAGCTATATCTCACCCATTACCAGTTGAAGACTCACTCTAAGAGAGGGAGACGTGTGGATGGTTTGTGTAACTCTGCGTCAACCAGTCAAGCCACAGTGTCTGGCATTTAATAGATGCCACTTACTGTTATCCTTTCCTCCTATGCATATCTGAATTACCTTGCTTCATCTAAGATCTTGGGTAAATGCTTTCGGTGTTAACTTTTAGGGAGGGGGGAGCACGTCTTACCTAGCAGCTGGCTCTTTGTTGGCCCCTGAGGCTCACAGTCATCCTGGGGTCTCCTTGCCTCAGAAAAAATCAATCAGAGACCCCCTAACACCATCATTCTCTCACAGACAGCCTGGCCCATACCCAGAGTAACCATTTCATTTTTCCTCTCCTCTCCCAAAGGCTCTCAGGGTTGGGGGATCTGGGAGAACCTGTCAGATAGGAACTACCAGCTCATGGGGACACTGCTTATTCCTGGGGGAGGCTCCTGCCAGGGATACCCTTGCTCTTTGCAAGAAGCCACCCCTGGAAAACCATCCTTCCCTGGGTCTATAGTAACCTCAGAGATTTTTAAACCAACCGCCGGCTGGAAAAAATTCCAGCTAAGTCCAAGCTTAGCAGATAAAATAAGAACAATAAGGGCCCACTGTATACTGAATGTTTGCTATGCATCAGTACAGTTGAAACACCGTGCATTCTTACAGGAATCTTCTGAGGCAGATGCTACTAGTATCCCCATACTAATGGGGAAACTGAGGCTTACAGAGGTTAAGCACCCCCTAAGTGAACAGAGTAGGAGTTCAACATCTGAGCTCATGCTGAAGACACCATTTATCCAGCTTTTCCCAGAAACGACTCAGGCCCTTCGGGTTTCCGCAGCTCTCCTTTTCCTACTCCTCAGAGGGCACTGAGGTTACTGAACAGGAGATTGTGTCCATCTCATCTACTTCCTGGCCTGGCACACAGTAGGCACTTTACATAAGCAAGACTCTCCCCACCCCCTGCTGCTTCTCAGCACCAGGGCTTCACTCTGGGTAACAGTTGAGGTCCCATCTTTCACACGTGTCTTCTTCAACTGGACTCATGACTCTTGGTAAGAGGTGGGTAAAAGAAATACCTGCTTATCTTTTTACCCAATGAGACTGATAGAACACCTGCCCTGTGCCAGGCTCAGTGACAGAGGCCAGAGATAAAGAGATGAACAAAAACCTTATATTCTCAGAGCTGACACCCTGGTCAGGGGTGAGAGACAAGCAAATGGCTCGTTCTCATCGAGAATGATGGGGGTCAACACCTGAGTTTAGGGGGCACAGGATGGAGCAGAGTCATTCAAGAAGGCTTCCTGGAGGCAGTGTCTGAGATGAACTGTGATGTGGCAGTGAGGAAGAGGAGGAAAATCTAGGTAGAGGGAACAGTGCAAACACACAGTGATGAAATAAGTAAGAATAAACAAAAAGCCATGAAAAAACAAAAAGCAACCTAGACCAGTGGTTCTCAACAGTGGTGATTTTGTCCCCCATGAGACATTTGGCAACATCTGGATGCCTGCCTTCCTTCCTCCCCTCCCTCCCTCCCTTCTTTCTTTCTTTCTCTTTCTTTCTTTCTTTCTTTCTTTCTTTCTTTCTTTCTTTCTTTCTTTCTTTCTTTCTTTCCTTCCTTCCTTCTTTCTTTCTTATCTTAACTCTGTATGTGTGCACATCTGCTACCAGCATCTAATGGGTAGAGACCAGGGGTGCTCTTAAATATCTTAGAAGGCACTGGACAGCCCTCACTAAGAAAGAATCTTATCTGGCAGATGTTTAGAGTGCCGAGGTTGAGACATTCTGGCCTAGATCACCAAATATAAAAAAGGCTTATAGCACTTGGATGATTAAACACTTCATAGTATTAGTGTATGTACAGACAGATCAGTGGAACCGCTTCAGAAGAATATAAATGTATTTCATGTATGAGAAAGGCTGCCTACCAAACCCAGTGACTAGCTGGTAAGTGGTGTCAAGATTCTCCGGACATCCAGTTGGAAACAAAATTCAGCTGGAGCTGTACCTCACAGGATCTACTAGAATAAACTCTGAATGGATTAAACATTTACATGGAAACCAACCAACAAACCAACCAACGAACCAACCACAAAAGTACCAAGAGAAAATGTGGGAGAATTCTTTTACAACCTTAGAGTGGGAAAATCCTTCCCAATTACAAGCCAGAAAACAACAAAGTGATAAATTTGCCAATAAAAGTAAAAACAAACAAACAAAAATGTTCGCAGCTTGTGCATGCCAAGCAAACAAAGGAAATGTACATAAACGAAGTAAAAAAAAACAAAAACAAATGAAAACCTGGAAAGAATGCATGCCGCTCAGCAAAGGGTGAATCTCCTGAAATCATAAAGCTACATGGACAAATCTCTGAAGAAAAGACCAATGAAAACATGAGCAAAGCATATGAAAAGATCCCTCACAGGAAAAAAAGAGATACAAAGGGCTGTTAAACATAGGAAAAGATGTCCAACTGCCGTCATGATAAGAACAACGCACATTATTAAAATGCTGTTTGTGTTTTTATCAAACCCACCAGACTGGCAGAAAGCTGCATGTGAAAACACATGGTTTGCTGCGAGGACACAGGCGATCCCACACATTGCTGGGGGCACGTCAGCTAGATAGCCCCTCAAAGGCAACGTAGCAGTAGTTATCAAAGTAAGTGCCTATGTCTTCTGACAAAACAATCCTGCGTCCTAGAGCTTTCCCTACAGGTAGATGTATTTGCTCTGCATGTGAAGTGACATATGCTGACGATTAGAAATTGCAGGAAAAGATCAGAAAGGACTTAAATGCTTGTGAGTAGAGAATTGGTTAAATACCTCAGGGGTTGACAAATGGGCCCAAGTGGCCCTCAGCCTGCTTTCATAGGGCCTATGGCCAAGAACTGTTTCAACAGCTTTAAATGGCTCCAAAAAATCAAAAGAAGAATGATTTTTTTTGTGTGTGTGACACATAAACATCACATATATCTCAAATAGCAGCATTCACGAGTAAAGTTTTATTGGAATATAGCCATGCCCCTTTGTGTGAACACTATCTGCGGCTTCCTTTGTTCTGGAACAGAGAGCTGAGTAGTGGCTGCAGAGACTGGCTGGCTGGCCCACAAAATGTAAAGTGTTACTATGCTGGCTCCCTGTGCAGTTAAATATGACAGAGATACGAAATCAACAGAGAAGCTCTTCATGTATTGCCATGGAAAGGTTCCTGGGATATTATTATTGAATTTTTATAAAGCAGATGTAGAGAGTCAAGATGGCGGAGAAGTACCAGGCTGAGACGACATCAGGCAGCAGGAGATCAGCTAGATAGCTTATCAAACCATTCCGAACACCTACGAATCCAAAAGGAGATCAAAGAGAAGAAGAGCAACAATTCTAGAAACAGAAAATTGACCACTTTCTGAAAGCTAGGACCAGCGGAAAAGTGAATCCAAAGCGACAGAAGACAGACCACGGGGGGAAGGGCCAGCTCCCAGCAAGCAGCGGAGCTACAGATCACAAAATCAGGACTTTTAAAAGTCTGCTCCATGGAGGGACATCCCTCCAGAGGCTAAACCGGGGTGAAGACCTTGCGGGGACAGCATGGCCTCAGGTCCCGTGGGGTCACAGAAGGATCAGGGGTGTCTGAATGTCACAGAGCTCACAGGTATTAGAGCGGGGAAGCTGGCTATGGAGACAGGGCCAAGGAGAGAGCTCTCAACTTGGGGTTACCTTGAACCATAATCTGTGACACAGGCCAGTGCTCCATGCGTAGGGTCCCCATAAGATCCAGGGAGACTCTGACCTGGAAGAGCTCAGGGATCTGCGGGGTTCAGAGACTCCAGGTGGGGCTCTGTGCCAGAGACAGAGATGCTTGGTCACAGGCTGGGTGAGCTCTGAGCGCAGCCGGAGGCCAGTGAGATGGGAGTGATTGAGCGCGATTTTCTCCAAGTGCGGCCGGAGGCCAGGGAGATGGGAGTGATTAAGTGCTCCAAGAGTGGGGCCCCGAGCTCTCGGCTCCTCCAGGCTGGAGATTGGGAGGCTGCCATTTTCATTCCCGTCCTCCAGAACTCTACAGAAAGTGTTCAGGGAGCAAAAGCTCCTGAAAGTGAACCCAAGCGGATTACTTAGCCCGGCCCCTGGTAAGGGCGGTGCAATTCCGCCAAGGGCGGAGACACTTGAAAATCACTACAACAGGCCCCTCCCCCAGAAGATCAACAAGAAATACAGCCAGAACCAAGTTCACTTACCAAGGAGAACAGCAGAATTCCAGAGGAGGAGAAAGCAAAGCATGGAATTCATGGCTTTCTCCCCATGAATCTTTAGTCTTGCAAAGTTAATTAATTTTTAAAAAAATTTTTTTCTCTTCTGCTAATTTTTTAAAACTTTTACCCTTTCCTCTTTTAATGTTTTTTAACTAGTTTATATTAATAACTTTCTTATAAAGATCTTTTTTGAAACTTTATTATTATAGTCATATTTTATCCTTCATTGTATCTAACTTTATTCTTTGTATACACATAGGGTTTTTTCTTGTAAAAAATTTGGGGTACAACTTCTTCTAATAGATCAAAATACACCCTAAATCTAGCACCGGGCTTGATCTAGTCTCTAGCCCAAGCAAGTTCTCTCCACTTTCTTTTTTTTTATTCTCCCAACCAACTTATCTTATCAACTCCTTTGTTAGAAATTAAAAAAAATTTTTTTTCATCTTTACAGTCATATTCCATCCCTTCATTGTGTTTACCCTTATATATGTTTTTCATTCTTTAAAATTTTGGGAGGTAGTTTCTTCTAAGAGACCAAAATACTCCCCAAATTAAGTGGGTGACCTTGTTCTAGTCACCAGTCTAATATATATATATATAGATAGATATTTTTTCTTTATTTGTGTTCTTTTTCAAAAATTTTTTTCTCTTTTTTTTCTCTTTTCTGAACTTCTTTTTACCCCCTTTCTCCCCCCCACCCCGATTTGGGGTCTCTTCTGATTTGGTCAAAGCACATTTTCCTGGGGTCTTTGCCACCCTTTTAGTATTTCATTTGCTCCTTCATATATTCTTATCTGGACAAAATGATAAGGCGGAAAAATTCACCACAAAAAAAAGAGCAGGAGGCAGTACCGAAGGCTAGGGACCTAATCAATACAAACATTGGTAATATGTCAGATCTAGAGTTCAGGATGATGATTCTCAAGGTTCTAGCTGGGCTCAAAAAAGGCATGGAAGATATTAGAGAAACCCTGTCTGGAGAAATAAAAGTCCTTTCTGGAGAAATAAAAGAACTAAAATCTAACCAAGTTGAAATAAAAAAAGCTATTAATGAGGTGCAATAAAAAAAGGAGGCTCTTACTGCTAGGATAAACGAGGCAGAAGAAAAAATTAGTGATCTAGAAGACCAAATGACAGAGAATAAAGAAGCAAAAAGAGCAAAGGGAGACAAACAACTACTGGACCACGAGGGGAGAATTCGAGAGATAAGTGATACCATAAGATGAAACAACATTAGAATAATTGGGATTCCAGAAGAAGAAGAAAGAGAGAGGGGAGCAGAAGGTATATTGGAGAGAATTATCATACAGAATTTCCCTAATATTGCAAAGGGAACAAGCATCAAAATCCAGGAGGTGCAGAGAATCCCCCTCAAAATCAATAAGAATAGGTCCACACCCCATCATCTAATAGTAAAATTTACAAGTCTTAGTGACAAAGAGAAAATCCTGAAAGCAGCCTGGGACAAGAAGTCTGTAACATACAATGGTAAAAATATTAGATTGGCAGCAGACTTATCCACAGAGACCTGGCAGGCCAGAAAGAACTGGCATGATATATTCAGAGCACTAAATGAGAAAGACATGCAGCCAAGAATACTATATCCAGCTAGGTTATCATTGAAAATAGAAGGAGAGATACAAAGCTTCCAGGACAAACAAAAACTGAAAGAATTTGCAAACACCAAA
The DNA here is from genome assembly GCA_003697995.1 of Taxidea taxus jeffersonii. Lineage (NCBI taxonomy): Eukaryota > Metazoa > Chordata > Mammalia > Carnivora > Mustelidae > Taxidea > Taxidea taxus. Next base: position 58,754 of record ML103049.1, read on the forward strand.
CCAGCTCTACAGGAAATATTGAAAGGGGTCCTCTAAGCAAAGAGAGACCCTAAAAGTATTAGATCAGAAAGGAAGAGAGACAATATACAGTAACAATCACCTTACAGGCAATACAATGGCACTAAATTCATATCTCTCAATAGTTACCCTGAATGTAAATGGGCTAAATGTCCCAATCAAAAGACACATGGTTTCAGAATGGATAAAAAAACAAAACCCATCCATATGCTGTCTACAAGAAAATCATTTTAGAACCAAAGTCACCTCCAGATTGAAAGTGAGGGGGTGGAAAACCATTTACCATGCTAATGGACATCAGAAGAAAGCTGGGGTGGCAATCCTTATATCAGATCAATTAGATTTTAAGCCAAAGACTATAATAAGAGATGAGGAAGGACACTATATCATACACAAAGGGTCTGTCCAACACGAAGATCTAACAATTTTAAATATCTATGCCCCTAACATGGGAGCATCCAACTATATAAACCAATTAATAACAAAATCAAAGAAACACATTGACAATAATACAATAATAGTAGGGGACTTTAACACTCCCCTCACTGAAATGGACAGATCATCCAAGCAAAAGATCAACAAGGAAATAAAGGTCTTAAATGACACACTGGAGCAGATGGACATCACAGATATATTCAGAACATTCCATCCCAAAGCAACAGAATACACATTCTTCTCTAGTGCCCATGGAACATTCTCCAAAATAGATCACATTCTGGGTCATAAATCAGGTCTCAACCGGTACCAAAAGATTGGGATCATTCCCTGCATATTTTCAGACCACAATGCTCTGAAGCTAGAACTCAATCACAAGAGGAAATTTGGAAAGAGCCCAAATACATGGAGACTCAACAGCATCCTTCTAAAGAATGAATGGGTCAGCCAGGAAATTAAAGAAGAATTGAAAAAATCATGGAAACAAATGATAATGAAAACACAATGGTCCAAAATCTGTGGGACATAGCAAAGGCAGCCCTGAGAGGAAAATATATAGCGACACAAGCCTTTCTCAAGAAACAAGAAAGGTCTCAAATACACAACCTAACCCTACACCTAAAGGAGCTTGAGAAAGAACAACAAAGAAAGCCTAAACCCAGCAGGAGAAGAGAAATAAAGATCAAAGCAGAAATCAATGAAATAGAAACGAAAAAAATAATAGAACAAATCAATGAAACTAGGAGCTGGTTCTTTGAAAGAATTAATAAGATTGATAAACCTCTGGCCAGACTTATCAAAAAGAAAAGAGAAAGGACCCAAATAAATAAAATCATGAATGAAAGA